>JAHPZR010034238.1:0-107500 GCA_019787425.1 Platygyra sinensis
CACCATACTGGAAATAGGTGCGACTTCAACAGCGGCTGAATAACAAGGGCGGAAGACGAAAAAAACAGCACAAAGGTAAAACCTATAGCCACGCGGGCGAAGCAGCGCACGCGGGGGCAACGGAAAGAACGAGAAGAAATAACGCACCAAGAGGGGAAATAGAAGGAAAGTAAAGCTTCCATTTTTTGATTTTCTTTTTTTTGCGCCCTCCCACGACACTATACGCATCACATAAAAGTACAAAGCCGGCTATGCATAAAAAATAGAGGTCACGAATCGTCGCTTCTAGTTCAAAGGACATATTTTAGAGGAGACGAGACTATTTAGATTTGAAACAGTTTTAACGTTTACAAAATAAGTGAAGTGACAATTGTTTTGTTCTTGTATGCAAATGTAACGAGATATCTTTATTTTTAGTTACAAAGGGTAATTTGACACCCTTGTTTTTCACAAGGAAGTAAATTCAATTAGAGGTGATGATTCGTGAGCACTTATTTTCCCGAGATGTTTGCTAATTTTAGTTAGAATTGGTAACTTGATACTTCTGTTTTTCACAAGAGAGTAAATTCAATTGGAGCTGACGAATCGTCACCACTTGTTCCCATGATCTGGTAACTTAACACTTTTGTTTTTCACACTGGAGTAAATTCAGTTAGAGCTAACAAGTTATGGCCTCTTGTTCCCAGGATATTAAACAAAAAAGAAGTTAACATGTTTGGGCAGCTTTTTAGGTGTCTGCAGAAGAGGTTTGATATGGTTAACTCGAGGACATTTTATGATATTCGTTTCAGTCCGAGATCTTTTTTGTTAAAGGTAAAAAAAAGTATGAAAACTGTTCAAAATAATGTTCCTTGAAGACTGCGTGGCACCAAGTTAAACTACAAATTAATCAGTAAATCAGGCTTAAACGAGTCAGAGAGCTTATTTCTCTTTCTTGCTATTTTTGAGTTATTTTTTTGTGAAAAAAATTCTTCTTAGTCGGCGCATCGGGTATGTTATGGACGGGTCAGTGTGAAGGTGCAATAAGAGGCTTAAACAGTTCGTGTCTAGTCGTTGTTGTCAGTTGTTGTGCTATAGATTGATCAGTTGATTGCTTGGCTATAGTCATCAGTGAATCAACAAGGACAACCTCGTTCCCAGGGTCTCTCATCTTACCGCCTGGGGCGAGCGAGGAGAGAACGAGGTTGCAACAGGGACTGCTTGCAGATAAGAAACGTGAGGGTAGATGTTCAGGTGATTATTAACCATGACGTCATCATAGAGATGAACGATGATGTAATAATATAGTTTGTGTTGATCAAGTGATATGGTGTCTACCGTAATAATTGAATCATCGAGGGGTCTCTGGAATGTGCATTGCGTTGTGACTGTAGTGCTGGGAAAACAGCTAATTTTTAAAAGCGCGGTTATAAGATCTACGATCTTTCTTGTCGTCTCTAACCCATACCTTACTTACAACAGTTTTGACCTACATGTACTATATTTCTGTTATTCCACCCACAAAAATAATATAGGTATTAAATCATCATCTGTCAATACTCCATGTTTCATTATGGAAGCACACAATACACATGTCGGAAATAGCGCGTTGTCTTTAAGTCAGGATTGATTGACAAGCCCGTTCTAGAATTACAAGATATCGGTTTGCTATTGTAATCGTAGAGCATAAGTTTTGCTATTCATTCGGGACTCAAATCTACACATGGAATTACTGTGAGCTGTGACTTAGGGATTCTGTTCGTGATTAAAAGCGTGATTCAAATATACACTGGGAGATTTGTCGTGGATTATCATTACAATCGGGGGCATTCGCGACACACATATATAGCTTGCCCCTCTACAAAAAAAAAATTCACAGCCCTTTTTTGCGCAACAACTCAAAAACCTACAGAAAAACAGTCACCCATTCTCCCCCCCCCCCCCCTTCCACCAGCCCATTTATTCCAACAAAAAACTCCTACACGCTTAGCGTGCCTATATTTTATCCATACCCTCCTGCGACAACTTAAGATGACAACTTATCTTAGCGATACAAGATCGTATGTACATCAGATTCTCAGTTTCTTTCTTGCTGTACATTGTAGCCAAAAAGCTTGTCAAATTAACTAAATTATCACTGTAAAGAGTCGATTAAATGCTCCCATTTTCATAACCTTTTAATTAAAAAAATAACTCTTGCACGCCTTGCGTGCCTATGTTTTTATAAGTTAATAACATTAGTTCATTTTTCTCCAGCAGGAAAAAAGCCAGCATATTTTCCTTTGTATGTTTTTGGGAAAACAAGGGTATCATGTTACAAACTTTGCGAGGAAACAAAAGTATCAAGTTACAAATTTTGGCGTTGAAAAAATAAAATTATCACGTTTGCTAGTTCAACGTATCAATGAATTAAAAATAAACGAAATTCAACGTAAAACACCACAGTAAAATTTAAAACCTTCTTGACAAACAGTAATTGTAAGTTATTTTTGGGCCTTGAACTAACAAGTTACATACAGGCAGCTGATGACTCAAAATGTACTTACAGTCCAGCATAACAATCTGCACTATCTGAGATTGTCTCACTAGTTGTTCTTTACTTGTGGAGTGTGGTGAGCGTTGTTTTTGGTTATAATCTGCTCTAACCAGTAAAATAAATTTTATTTTCCTTTCAGCTAATAAAGTGCAAATATGATTTGGCTTTCGCAAGCTTTCCCGCACTTTTTGACACGTTTTTCATATTTGCCATTGGTTGCATGTTTTCTCGCGCTTGTCATTGGTTACATTTTTCCCTCGTCATCCATCAACTACATACTTTTCCGCGCTTGGCATCGATTACATTTTTCCCGCGCTTGCTGCGGTTTCTCGCGCTTACCAACAGTTGCATATTTTCCCTCGCTTGTCATTGGTTACATTTTTCCCGCGTTATCCATCGGGTAGGCAAATTTCCGTTTCGTAAACGGTCGATGCCATTTTCGCGACACTTAGAAATTTTTTAACTGTGAACGAATTTTTCTCTACTAAATTAAAGAAAAAGGAAAATTTGCAAGTAACCACCTAGTATCGAACCCGGAACCTCTGTTTCCTGACATCCCTCTTATACCACTACACTACCAGGTTGATCCGCCAAATCTCCCAAAATTTAATTGTAAAACGTGACATTCTTAAACATTAATAATAGAGTTGCCCCAAACATCAAATAAGAGCTAACCGCAAGCAAACCAGTGTGAATATGAACAATTAAGCATTTGGTGAGTGCATTTTACTCCATCAACAAATTATAACCAGTTTCTACCTTGTCCAGGCCTAAACTAAAGCAGATATGGCATCGTTCATTCTGAAAGGCTTGGTTACCAATGATGGCATCGACCGTTTACGAAACGGAAATCAGCATCGGCTACATACTTTCCCGCGCTTGGCATCGGCTACATACTTTCCCGCGCTTGGCATCGGCTACATACTTTCCCGCGCTTGGCATCGGCTACATACTTTCCCGCGCTTGGCATCAGCTACATACTTTCCCGCGCTTGCTGCGGTTTCTCGCGCTTACCAACAGTTGCATATTTTCCTGCGCTAGCCTTCGGTTAGACGTTTCCAGCACTTGTCATCGGTCGTCATTTGCTTCCTTTTTCCCTGCCCCTCTCACCAGTTCCCTTTTTTCTTGTGCTTGTTACAGATTAAACATACTTGCCTCAAGTTCTGTTTGACTTAACTAGCTTTTAGCTTTTTAGCTTTTCGAGAAAATTGTCTTTGCTTAATAATAAACCTACTCATTTTTACATTGTTTTTCTCCCGTTTTAGTGATCCGTGAATGTCCGATATTTTTCCGGCCACATTCTAAAGCGATTCTCTCCCGTGCGATTCATAACGACACTGAGTTCCTCGCTCAGCAGATGGTTATGGACTACTCCCTCCTTGTCGGCATAGATGAGGCCAGATCTGAACTCGTCACTGGAATCATAGGTGAGGCTCTCACCCTTATAGCTGTCTTTTGCGTTCGACTGCAATGTTGATTCGCTTTGTGCCACACTAAGACGGAGGAATTTTAAAACGCAACAATCATTGGTCAGTTTGCATTTGGGTTTGAGGAAAATTCAGTCACGCAACTAAATAACATGATTATCGTCACGCCATCATTTTCGAAAAGTTCCGTTTTCGTGACGGATTAGTGTGGACGGTAGCCTTAACCGTAGAAATGAAACTGCGTTTTCAAATTGTTCCAGCGTAGTATGGTCGCTGCCTAAATCATGCATTAACTATGTTCAGCCGTTTAATAAGGTACTGTGTCAATTTATAACTTCTCGATTTATTTCTCGATTGATTCTACTGTATTCACAACTATTTATTAGGATCGTCACGCAGCCTGTTTGGGTGAAGTGTTGTGTGACAGTCCAAGGAGATGTTGACTCTCGTTGTGTAATTTCTCTCTTGAAGATTTTATCCGAACATTTACTTGGGATAAGAAGCTAGAAATGTATGTGAAAGCGAGTGGTATTCTGGGAGGCCAAGGAAGAATGCCCACCGTTGTGTCCCCAGAGCTGTACAGGACACGCTTCACCGAGGCCATGCACAGGTACTTCCTTATGGTCCCGGACAAATGGACCGGGCTTGGAAATGACCTTGACTGAGGAACCAGTATGGTGACCTCTCAGCTCCTCAAGACACTGTTAACTGAGGCCATTCACAGGTACTTCGTTATGGTCCCGGACAAATGGACCGGCTTGGGAATGACCTTGACTAAGGAACCAGTATGGTGTCTTCTCAGCTCAGCAAGACACTGTTAACTAAGGCCGTGCACAGGTGGTCCTGGACAAATGGACGGGGCTTGGGAATGACCTGGACTACGGTACCAGTATGGTGTATTCTTAGATATACAGGACACAATGTAACTTCCTTATGGTTCCTGGTGGACCTGGTTTAGGAGTGACCTTAAATAAGGTACCTGCTTTCCAATTCAATTTATTCCGCTTGTTTTTTTTATAAGAACTTGCGATCAAAATTCTCTTTACTGTTTTGCATACATTTTCTAGAATTGCCCGTGAGAATTTACTTTGTGAAATTGAAATTGTAAAAAAAAAGGAAAAAAATATGAAAAATCTGAGAATGTTAGAAATTTGGGAATGCTGGAGGTTCACCTATTCACTTACAGTGCAGTGCTGTATGAATTTAAATTAGTAAGAATTGTAAATTTTTCTAAGGGACAGAGTAAGTTTCTAGTAGTTTTGTAATTGTTCGCAGTGATAATTTATTGCAACAAATGCAAATTTATTGAATCCAAGCATTGTACATAAGATTAAAGAGAATTTAAATGATGTTCAAATCAGAAGATAAAATTATATTTTTTGTTCACACTTCGAAATTATGTGAATTATGTTTATTTCCACGCCTGAATGTTTTGAAGGC
Source organism: Platygyra sinensis (assembly GCA_019787425.1). Lineage (NCBI taxonomy): Eukaryota > Metazoa > Cnidaria > Anthozoa > Scleractinia > Merulinidae > Platygyra > Platygyra sinensis. Next base: position 5,383 of record JAHPZR010034238.1, read on the forward strand.
TGTCGATGGACAGAGTATTAGTGATTTTCCTTTTTTCCGTTTTTTTTAGTCTCTTGTTCACAAGTTGGTGTAAATGTTATCTTAACAGATAATAGGTTTTTTACAAAAGAATTAGTGCTGAAAATAACACAAAATAATCTGACCACACTACAACTCGTGATGTGCTTTCACAATTCACGAGTTAAAAACTGAAACAATTAAAGGGGTTTTCCTTCCAACCGAAAACGAATTTTACAAACTTGTAACTTCATGCTCTTGGCAACATTAATGTTGATAACGTCGCGTTTGCTTTCATTTGAAATATATTGAGAAATTTAGTCAAAATTTTGATACTTTAGAAATTTAAGGGTGCACTGTAAAAGATATGGACTTCATAGTGAACCGAACAATAACAAGACGAAACCATTGGTCATTAATTGAAGCAAAGTGTAAGATTCGGTTGTTTTAATTTGCTTGTTTCCTTCTTTACCTCAATCGAAACATGTTGTAAAAGTTGGTTATTGTTTCGTTCGCTGATAACTAGTTCGGTTTCTCTTTGGAAGTCCCCTTCTACAGTGCACCTCCGTGCTTTGAGAGTTTTAGGAGAAACGATTTTATTTATACATGAATAATTAACAATTATTCTTTGAATCGAAGTGAATAGTGGCAGAATATTTACCGAGCCGCGAAGCCGAGATTGAGAAGAATAATTGTTTTAGTATATACACAGGAAGTGATCTCAACAACATTTCAGAAGGAAACCATTAAAAATCGATTTAATTGACCTCTCAATTCATGCGTGGAAAACGTGCAAGCTGTACAAAGCATACGCGAATTCGCGAAACTATTTACAGAATCTTTGAACATGGAAAATCTATAGTTAATCTTCGAAAAAACCTCCTGACAGTCTAGAATAATGGTCCTTAAACACCGTTCAAATCAGTGTGAATCAAAAGTATACTTTATTCAAAAGTATGCTTTATTTTTGTTTGGCTTACGCATTATTCACTCGGTAGGGGGTGAATAATGCTCATTAGCCAGAGATAGCGAACCAATCAGATTGCTTAAAACACCAAGATCATGAGTGTGTATATACTAATATATATTATTTATTTGGCAGCACATGAATGTACGATAGACTTTCAATGCCTGGGGGAAGGGGTGGGGACTACTGAAAGAAAAAAACAGGGGGGGGGGGAGATTGCAAGTAAAGATGGAAGATTCCAGCCCCCTCCCAAAAAAAGACCAATTTGAAAAAGTTCCTCTTACGGAACTCTTCTCATCCCACCCCCTTCCGTCTCGGTGCTCGGTTACATTTTGTAAACTTAGCTTTTCTCTGCTTTCTGTAAGAAAACAATAAAGATCTTGAAGGAATCCTTTATCCAGTTTGCTCCTTTGTCGGTTAACTTGCTTAATAGACGTGGAGAGTCTCAAAACGCGGATGTGCTTTCTCCAGTCGGGGATCGGGTAGGGGGCTTGTCGAAGCCTTCTTTTCCTATTTAAACCATATTGTTTCTGTCGAAGAACTATCGAATGATAGTTGCCCCGCGGAAATTTGATGTTCTTAAAACAAAAATTTGCTAGTAAATAAATATGCTAGTTTTAAGAACATCAAATTTCCAAGGGGTAACTATCAGACGGATAGTTCCCAAGACTTAAACACCCTATTGTCTTTATTGTTCACTACTAAATTTTCTACCGCTTTTTTAGATGAAAGCCGGGACAGGAAAATGCAAAACAGATAAAAACTCAGTTAGTGCAGTTTCAATTGTTTATTTTCTACAAGCCCGTTTTTTTACTGAAGATATTTTACCGTGGACGGGCACTATGGGTGTCTCCACACAGCGGTCAAACGGGGCGCGTGCGCAGTTCCCCCCAAAACTTTCGCTTAACAAAATCTTAAATTTTCGAAAATTTTCGCTTTCAAGCCCAAAGTTAAGACAGTCGCTGAAAAGTTAAGCTTTAAACTTCGCATATGACCAGGACATTTAGTGATGGACATCCTCCCAGTTTGTAATTTTGTAATTTTCTCTCACAGTACTATTTTTATAACATTTTCCTACAGAAGTCTTGCAGGTTTTCTCTTCAAACTCTTACGAAGTTCGAGGCGGCGAAAACCGGAAGTGGCGTTGGATTTTTGCGTTTGACCGCTGTGTGGGGTGTCTCTGTGTCTACTGAACACTATCGTGTCACGTGATCAATTTAAACCAATAAGAGTGAGAAAATTTAGCGGTGAACTATAACAGCCAATTGGCTGTCACCAGACCCAGTCTCTGCAGGACAGAAAGAAAACCCGTATTTAAAAACTGAAAGGATTGCATGAGAACCATATTGGCGAGACACACAAATGGAAGAATTCCTCGAGAAACTAAGTTTGCTAGGTCAGTGTTTAATGTATTTGTTGTGGCCAACTAAGCTTGCCAAAAATGTTCAGAAAAGATGGACAATATTATCTCGTGTGCCTTACCTTTGGGTATGTAATCTCGATCGATGGCTCTTCTTCTCGTCAAGAGAAGGGTAAGCTAGGATCGCGGTTGTTGCATCAATCAGGACGGTTGTTGCACCAATCAGAACGAAGATTTCTTTCTTTGGCCAATGAGGCGCTAAAGCAGAAAAACATCGTGGATTGGTTTCTCTGCTCTTTTCACGGTGTCCTTGTTTCGCATGGAATGTTTGCAGAGCGTTTGTAAATGATTTGGTTTGATTTTTTTCCAATTTCTGTCTTTTAAAAAACACCTTCAAAATAACGTTTGAAATTTATTTCTAACCTTGATCTGGACTTGGCCTTTTTCTTTGAGTTGTTATTCCCCAAGTTCCACCAACCTTAAGCGGATGCGGTGAGCTGTTAAAAACCAGATTAATTAAAATTGAGAATGCATTCACTATCTGCAGCGATACTTTCATTTCTTTCATTTCAATTCATTGCAATTTTTAAGTAGTATCTGATGATACTGAGTTTGCTTAGCTTCGGTGCGTTCGACAAACGTAATGGTTCCAACTGCGTGACGTAATCTCATCTAAACACACTTATTGACCAACAATAGTGCGCGTAGTAACTTCAGTATTCTAAAAGTCTTTTGGTATGGCTGTTTCTCGACAAGTGATACGCTAAAGTTTTGAGATTTGTCGGCCAAATATTAATTAATTAATCATTTAATAAGCCGCCAAAATTCGTCATATCTATCAGACCTTTCCAGATTCGACCACCAATTGGGATCAAAATGAAAATAGTCAAGAGAAGATCAAACTAAGAGTGCACCTTGATCTTTTCTTGAAATAACGAATTTCCAGATTTAGCAGCAAAATAATGAAATTTCCCGGCCACCGCTGAATATTGAAATACTGGAACAGAGAAATAGCTCAATTAAATTATTAAGACCAGAGCGTTTTTGCAAGATTATTAAGGTGATTCCCGGGTTTCCCGCAATAACTGAGAAAAATTTGGCAGAAATCTATGGCTACTTTTTTGGCAAATGAAATAAATGCTACAGATAGAGACGTAACGGGCAATAGAGCAAGTCCAAATTATGTTTGCTTTAAAGGATAAAAATATCAGTTAATAATGCAGGGTATTTGAAGCCATTTTTTCTGGGACGTAGATGAACAAGCAATCAAAGAAATTCAAACTCTGTGTGATATAACACGCCGCATTGAAAAATAATCGAACTTATTTGTTGCGCACTGAGATGACCAAAACTCACCTAAATAACCATATTTGTCAGCATCGTGGCATGAAAACAAGCACGGTGACCCCCGCTTTTCATTACGTTTTTAGCATCTCCTTGTACTGTAATGACACCATACCAAGTTTCATCGGAAATCTATGGCGGGTTCTTTTACTCGGGAATCACCTTAAATGACACGCAAAAATTTTACAAAAAGTGCAGCTAGTCCAACTGGCAGTAAAATATAAAGTTTCAAGAAGGCAATGCATTTGGAGCCGATTAATTATAACCTCTAGATTTATTTATTCCCTCCTGAACTACAATAAATTCTTAGAGAAAGTTGTTTTAGAAAATGGAAAAAAAACGCTCAAAATTATAATTAGAGCACTAGCCAATCAAATAACCACACTGAAAAATGATGATTTTTCGTGATCGCAAACGATTAAAAATTTAAATTGCAAATTATGCATGTGATAAACATTTTGCAGAGTTGCGTTCTTCGCTCGTGTGTTACCGACCACGTTGACAAATTTTTGCGGCTTGCAAAATTCTGCTGTTCAGTTTGGGATTATGTTTGCCTTTGGACTTGCGAGGAAACGTAAAAACCTGCAACAGGAACTTTACTTTAATTAATTAAGCGAACCTCACAAGTTGGACGAGAATCATGGACACCAAAGATGTCGCACTGCGTTCTCGGTAGAAGCCGTTCAATTCCTCCTCGAGGTAAGAACTGCTTATGAAATAAGTCATATTGTATTTCGCACTAATAGCATAGCTTATTCTATCGCAAAACGGTCTTGGACTGTTCTAAATAGTCGCTACTTCAGTTTTTCCCAAGCAGTGATCAATTCACCGTGCTAACTACGTACTATACTGAATCAAGTGTAGATATGTGCGTTAAATTTTCGTTTAAACATTCAAGTATTCATTTGCCATTTCTGTCGCCTAACTTGCCGAAAGTTCACTAAATTTCTTTATTTAAGGTAATTCCTTAGTATTGCATTGCGCATCCCTACTGCGCACGATTTTCGCGTCATCAGCGCGCGCACATGAGCGCGTGCACGTGCAAAACGTAAGAGATTTCCCTCAAACTAAGCTCGATAACGGAATAAATTCTCCTTTTCTCTTAAACGAGCACGGTGACACCCGATTTTCATTTCAGGTATTTGCTAAGAACAGTCTAATGAAGAACATATTTGAAGAGGAAAAAAAGTTTAATAGTAGAACATGACTTTTTTTTGGAAAATAGTTCCCAACTGGGTGTATTTTGGCCAAGGCGAGGACTTCAAGTTAACCACGGGACTGTCCGAAAAAGTGCAATATGCCCGCAACCAGGCAGTCAAAAACGGCTTAAATGAAGCAATACAGCTTATGTCAATAAATGAAGCTTTACTTTCAAGACAAAACTTTGTGCCTTTCAAGTAACCAAGATTTAATTCTGTATGAAGGTGGTTCGAACTTTTAACCCGCAACCAGTAAAATACCTCATTTTAAGAGCCCGCTGACGCGTAAACAAGCACGGTGACCCCATTTTTTTATTGCATTTTTATAATGTTCATATCATGAATGTTCATTACGCCAAGTTTCAAAAAATGTTTGATAGTAGAACAATTTCAAGGTAATTACCTTAATATCATTTTCTGTGATTATAACAAGCAATTTTTGTTTCAAAAATCTATGAATCATTTGTAAAAAGCGTCTATTAATAGGTTCCTTCTGTGGGTTTTGTCCTCATGTACCGGTACACAAGAGCCGATACAAAAGACCAAACAATACACAACAGCTAAAGAATGACTCCTAAACAAAGAAAGAACAATGGATATTCCCTTGTTTACCGGTACACCAGGACAGAACCCTTCTGTGAGTACTGGAGCGCCGATTACGTAAGCCTACGTAAAACAAAAGAAATAAAAGACAGAAAATAAAACAGCTCCAAATAAAGACTATTCCCAAGTTACCAAAAATACATAGCTTTCCGGTACCTGCAGAAAGATCCTATTCTCTACTTGCACAAATCCCATAATACACCTCTTTTACCCCCCCAAAAATTGCATAGGCATTGTTTTAGATTACTCTTGGGACATGTTCATGTCCGAGGAGAAATTGCAAAACAATGAGTATGCAAAATTTTGGGGGGGGGGGGGTTAAAGAGGTGCCATTATGGTATTGTGCAAGTAGTGAATTAATAGAGGGGAGAGGAGGAGAGGGGAGGGGAGGGGAGGGAGAATGTTGGAGCAGTTTGCATGCCTCGACAATCTGACAATCGAAAACAAGTTATTTCAATGCAATTTTTATCTGATTCTCTTTTCAGGAAAGAAGTGGCCATAAAAACGAGTAGCATTGGGGACGAGAATTCCGTAAGAAAACTGAAATCCTGTCCGACGACATTCGACTACTTCAGGTAGCTTAACTCTTTCACGTTATCCGTTATCCCAAGATTGAAATATCAATAGGCCATTTCCGAGTTCCCATGTGCCTCTGTTTCAAAGCGGGTCTAAGTGCGAAACCTATTCTATTTACTGATTGCCACATATTCCTTTCAATGCTAGTTCTGAGAATTCGGTGGTAGATCAATGTAAAGTGTCCTCTAGTTTATTAAATTTGCTCGTATTATCTACGATCGAGTACAGTTCTATCAGGCCTAAATATCACTCCATCCCGAAAAGATGTGATGAAGTTATTGCTATCTGATTTTTTTTCTTATTCGGGTAAAAAAGTATTTACATGAACGTGTTTTCTTTCTTTGCCACAGTCTTGCTCCTAGCTCTGGTTACGTGGATCCACGCAGACCCTACTGAATTGGGGTGGACGATAGATGTCTTCTGACATGAAGTGGACTCTCGGAGATGTTTATCTGGACTATGTGGTATAATCATCAATAGGTAAACAAAAAGAAACCTTGTTATCGATTGAAATATTTAAGCCTTTCATTTCTAAATTCTCCTAAGAAAATCTGTACAGGAGTTTAAAGAACCTTCAACTGGCCGGCAATACATTCTTGATCTACCATCAAATTCCTCTAAGTCAACTTAACAGAAATGTATGGAAATCAGTGAGAGAATTCATAATTCAAGACTGAAAGAGTTAAACAAGCGTGGACCATTTGTTATTCAAATTGAAGGCAAATTTAATTTCTTTTGTCATACATTTTACCACAATACCTTGGGAACCAAACTAAGCCTACTGGGCATATAAAAAGATATGGTTTATGGCAGTCGTTCCTACACCAACAGCCTTGCTCTTGCCTGAGCGGCCTTCGTTTTCACTTGTTATAGCACAAACATAAGCCTAAGCTCAAGAGAAAAGAAAAACAATTCTTGCTTGTGCCTGCTTCAATTGCGAAAACCAAGCTTTAGTGTTTTAAGCTTTTATCATCGTAAATTTAAACGCTGCCTTTTGACCCAATTTTGCAATTCTGTTGCCTTTTTAATAACATTGGTCCACGCTTGTTTTTTGTTTCCTAAAAGTATGTCGCAGATCTTTCACAAAGAAACATTTTAAGTTAGCAAGGAGTTATTCTAAGAATGGAGAGATTCCGTACTTGAATTGGAACGAAAATCAAGCATCATGATCAAGCTTTAATTTTTTTCAGACTTAACCGGCCAAGGATTTAAATAGGCAGTTCTCTACTACGTTTACCCGGGGTAACTTTTACTTTAACAGTAACTGAAGTGTTACATTTAATGACACGAATTTTTGTTAGTGGCGTTTAATATCACTTGTAAAAACACCGGACGCTTTATTTTGCTCGAATAGAAAATGTAGTGTTAATTAGTGAACGGATAGGTGATAATTTTAGTTGTATCTTTTCAATTTTTACTCATCTTGTATTTTCTAGAAGGCAATTTCTCGTAATAACGTATGAAAATATTGTCTTTATTTATTTACACCGTTCGTCACTTTTTGCATGTACATTATTACCTTATTTGTAACCGCGATTAATAATTAATGTAACAACTTGTCTATCTTTAAGCATTTTAATCAGTACTTGGAATTAAAAACAGTTGTAAGTAACAAACGGGTCTTAATTGAGTCTTTTTGTCCTAGTATATTAAAAAAACTTTGCGCTTTTAAAAGGGGCCTGGTAACTAGTCGAAATGTAGGCTATCTCTTTTCCTATTTTTTGACTATGTAGGGTTGCCAAAAGAAAAAAAATTCTGCACTTTTGAACAGAGTCTAGCAAGAAATCAAACAGATACTTTGACTTTTGATGAGAAAAATCTGTTGCACAGTGCAAGATTTTTCCCGCCAAAAGACTTAGTATAATTTTGACTCAAAACCAAACCTCATTCAAAATCGTAGACTTTTTTTTCTAAGGGCAATTTTCCCGCCGAAAAACTTAGTTTTTTTTTTACTTTTTTGGTCTCTTAAAAGTGCCATATCGTCTACTAAGAAACATTTTCCCGCCAAAAGACGTTACTTTTGTAGCCTTTTTCCGGTCACTTTGAAGAAGCGAATATATTGATTTTAGACAGTATTGCTCTCAATAACTAACTTATTTTTTTCCATTTTGTATTTCCCCTTTTAAAAGCGCATGTCACTTCTAGCGTAACACTCAGTCATTTCTACCAACGATTTTTCTCTATGAATAAATGTCTTCACAAGGTTTTACGTTTTTTATAATTCGGTAGATTCGACATGGATAAAATTCGGGAAAGAGACTTTATGCCCTTGTTAGCAACATCTTTAGTCACGATCAATGGTGTAGATGATTCCTTGGTTCCTGTACAAAAAGAAAAATAAATGAACACGTATTAGAAAAATAGGAATCTCTGAAATTAAGCAACAAAGATTCAACTTCACCACGAAATTTACGAACTCAGATGTATCAGTTTCTGTCCCCCGACAAATTTTTGCTTTTAAAATTATTTCAGCTGCGTAAAATAAACACTGATTGAAATCTTGTCCAAACTGTACTCTGGTCTTTTTTGGAATATCTTGGAAAAAAAATAAGGTAGTTATTGAGAGCAATACTGTCTAAAATCAATATATTCGCTTCTTCAAAGTGACCGGAAAAAGGCTACAAAAGTAACGTCTTTTGGCGGGAAAATGTTTCTTAGTAGACGATATGGCACTTTTAAGAGACCAAAAAAGTAAAAAAAAAACTAAGTTTTTCGGCGGGAAAATTGCCCTTAGAAAAAAAAGTCTACGATTTTGAATGAGGTTTGGTTTTGAGTCAAAATTATACTAAGTCTTTTGGCGGGAAAAATCTTGCACTGTGCAACAGATTTTTCTCATCAAAAGTCAAAGTATCTGTTTGATTTCTTGCTAGACTCTGTTCAAAAGTGCAGAATTTTTTTTCTTTTGGCAACCCTACATAGTCAAAAAATAGGAAAAGAGATAGCCTACATTTCGACTAGTTACCAGGCCCCTTTTAAAAGCGCAAAGTTTTTTTAATATACTAGGACAAAAAGACTCAATTAAGACCCGTTTGTTACTTACAACTGTTTTTAATTCCAAGTACTGATTAAAATGCTTAAAGATAGACAAGTTGTTACATTAATTATTAATCGCGGTTACAAATAAGGTAATAATGTACATGCAAAAAGTGACGAACGGTGTAAATAAATAAAGACAATATTTTCATACGTTATTACGAGAAATTGCCTTCTAGAAAATACAAGATGAGTAAAAATTGAAAAGATACAACTAAAATTATCACCTATCCGTTCACTAATTAACACTACATTTTCTATTCGAGCAAAATAAAGCGTCCGGTGTTTTTACAAGTGATATTAAACGCCACTAACAAAAATTCGTGTCATTAAATGTAACACTTCAGTTACTGTTAAAGTAAAAGTTACCCCGGGTAAACGTAGTAGAGAACTGCCTATTTAAATCCTTGGCCGGTTAAGTCTGAAAAAAATTAAAGCTTGATCATGATGCTTGATTTTCGTTCCAATTCAAGTACGGAATCTCTCCATTCTTAGAATAACTCCTTGCTAACTTAAAATGTTTCTTTGTGAAAGATCTGCGACATACTTTTAGGAAACAAAAAACAAGCGTGGACCAATGTTATTAAAAAGGCAACAGAATTGCAAAATTGGGTCAAAAGGCAGCGTTTAAATTTACGATGATAAAAGCTTAAAACACTAAAGCTTGGTTTTCGCAATTGAAGCAGGCACAAGCAAGAATTGTTTTTCTTTTCTCTTGAGCTTAGGCTTATGTTTGTGCTATAACAAGTGAAAACGAAGGCCGCTCAGGCAAGAGCAAGGCTGTTGGTGTAGGAACGACTGCCATAAACCATATCTTTTTATATGCCCAGTAGGCTTAGTTTGGTTCCCAAGGTATTGTGGTAAAATGTATGACAAAAGAAATTAAATTTGCCTTCAATTTGAATAACAAATGGTCCACGCTTGTTTAACTCTTTCAGTCTTGAATTATGAATTCTCTCACTGATTTCCATACATTTCTGTTAAGTTGACTTAGAGGAATTTGATGGTAGATCAAGAATGTATTGCCGGCCAGTTGAAGGTTCTTTAAACTCCTGTACAGATTTTCTTAGGAGAATTTAGAAATGAAAGGCTTAAATATTTCAATCGATAACAAGGTTTCTTTTTGTTTACCTATTGATGATTATACCACATAGTCCAGATAAACATCTCCGAGAGTCCACTTCATGTCAGAAGACATCTATCGTCCACCCCAATTCAGTAGGGTCTGCGTGGATCCACGTAACCAGAGCTAGGAGCAAGACTGTGGCAAAGAAAGAAAACACGTTCATGTAAATACTTTTTTACCCGAATAAGAAAAAAAATCAGATAGCAATAACTTCATCACATCTTTTCGGGATGGAGTGATATTTAGGCCTGATAGAACTGTACTCGATCGTAGATAATACGAGCAAATTTAATAAACTAGAGGACACTTTACATTGATCTACCACCGAATTCTCAGAACTAGCATTGAAAGGAATATGTGGCAATCAGTAAATAGAATAGGTTTCGCACTTAGACCCGCTTTGAAACAGAGGCACATGGGAACTCGGAAATGGCCTATTGATATTTCAATCTTGGGATAACGGATAACGTGAAAGAGTTAAGCTACCTGAAGTAGTCGAATGTCGTCGGACAGGATTTCAGTTTTCATACGGAATTCTCGTCCCCAATGCTACTCGTTTTTATGGCCACTTCTTTCCTGAAAAGAGAATCAGATAAAAATTGCATTGAAATAACTTGTTTTCGATTGTCAGATTGTCGAGGCATGCAAACTGCTCCAACATTCTCCCTCCCCTCCCCTCCCCTCTCCTCCTCTCCCCTCTATTAATTCACTACTTGCACAATACCATAATGCACCTCTTTAACCCCCCCCCCCCCAAAATTTTGCATACTCATTGTTTTGCAATTTCTCCTCGGACATGAACATGTCCCAAGAGTAATCTAAAACAATGCCTATGCAATTTTTGGGGGGTAAAGAGGTGTATTATGGGATTTGTGCAAGTAGAGAATAGGATCTTTCTGCAGGTACCGGAAAGCTATGTATTTTTGGTAACTTGGGAATAGTCTTTATTTGGAGCTGTTTTATTTTCTGTCTTTTATTTCTTTTGTTTTACGTAGGCTTACGTAATCGGCGCTCCAGTACTCACAGAAGGGTTCTGTCCTGGTGTACCGGTAAACAAGGGAATATCCATTGTTCTTTCTTTGTTTAGGAGTCATTCTTTAGCTGTTGTGTATTGTTTGGTCTTTTGTATCGGCTCTTGTGTACCGGTACATGAGGACAAAACCCACAGAAGGAACCTATTAATAGACGCTTTTTACAAATGATTCATAGATTTTTGAAACAAAAATTGCTTGTTATAATCACAGAAAATGATATTAAGGTAATTACCTTGAAATTGTTCTACTATCAAACATTTTTTGAAACTTGGCGTAATGAACATTCATGATATGAACATTATAAAAATGCAATAAAAAAATGGGGTCACCGTGCTTGTTTACGCGTCAGCGGGCTCTTAAAATGAGGTATTTTACTGGTTGCGGGTTAAAAGTTCGAACCACCTTCATACAGAATTAAATCTTGGTTACTTGAAAGGCACAAAGTTTTGTCTTGAAAGTAAAGCTTCATTTATTGACATAAGCTGTATTGCTTCATTTAAGCCGTTTTTGACTGCCTGGTTGCGGGCATATTGCACTTTTTCGGACAGTCCCGTGGTTAACTTGAAGTCCTCGCCTTGGCCAAAATACACCCAGTTGGGAACTATTTTCCAAAAAAAAGTCATGTTCTACTATTAAACTTTTTTTCCTCTTCAAATATGTTCTTCATTAGACTGTTCTTAGCAAATACCTGAAATGAAAATCGGGTGTCACCGTGCTCGTTTAAGAGAAAAGGAGAATTTATTCCGTTATCGAGCTTAGTTTGAGGGAAATCTCTTACGTTTTGCACGTGCACGCGCTCATGTGCGCGCGCTGATGACGCGAAAATCGTGCGCAGTAGGGATGCGCAATGCAATACTAAGGAATTACCTTAAATAAAGAAATTTAGTGAACTTTCGGCAAGTTAGGCGACAGAAATGGCAAATGAATACTTGAATGTTTAAACGAAAATTTAACGCACATATCTACACTTGATTCAGTATAGTACGTAGTTAGCACGGTGAATTGATCACTGCTTGGGAAAAACTGAAGTAGCGACTATTTAGAACAGTCCAAGACCGTTTTGCGATAGAATAAGCTATGCTATTAGTGCGAAATACAATATGACTTATTTCATAAGCAGTTCTTACCTCGAGGAGGAATTGAACGGCTTCTACCGAGAACGCAGTGCGACATCTTTGGTGTCCATGATTCTCGTCCAACTTGTGAGGTTCGCTTAATTAATTAAAGTAAAGTTCCTGTTGCAGGTTTTTACGTTTCCTCGCAAGTCCAAAGGCAAACATAATCCCAAACTGAACAGCAGAATTTTGCAAGCCGCAAAAATTTGTCAACGTGGTCGGTAACACACGAGCGAAGAACGCAACTCTGCAAAATGTTTATCACATGCATAATTTGCAATTTAAATTTTTAATCGTTTGCGATCACGAAAAATCATCATTTTTCAGTGTGGTTATTTGATTGGCTAGTGCTCTAATTATAATTTTGAGCGTTTTTTTTCCATTTTCTAAAACAACTTTCTCTAAGAATTTATTGTAGTTCAGGAGGGAATAAATAAATCTAGAGGTTATAATTAATCGGCTCCAAATGCATTGCCTTCTTGAAACTTTATATTTTACTGCCAGTTGGACTAGCTGCACTTTTTGTAAAATTTTTGCGTGTCATTTAAGGTGATTCCCGAGTAAAAGAACCCGCCATAGATTTCCGATGAAACTTGGTATGGTGTCATTACAGTACAAGGAGATGCTAAAAACGTAATGAAAAGCGGGGGTCACCGTGCTTGTTTTCATGCCACGATGCTGACAAATATGGTTATTTAGGTGAGTTTTGGTCATCTCAGTGCGCAACAAATAAGTTCGATTATTTTTCAATGCGGCGTGTTATATCACACAGAGTTTGAATTTCTTTGATTGCTTGTTCATCTACGTCCCAGAAAAAATGGCTTCAAATACCCTGCATTATTAACTGATATTTTTATCCTTTAAAGCAAACATAATTTGGACTTGCTCTATTGCCCGTTACGTCTCTATCTGTAGCATTTATTTCATTTGCCAAAAAAGTAGCCATAGATTTCTGCCAAATTTTTCTCAGTTATTGCGGGAAACCCGGGAATCACCTTAATAATCTTGCAAAAACGCTCTGGTCTTAATAATTTAATTGAGCTATTTCTCTGTTCCAGTATTTCAATATTCAGCGGTGGCCGGGAAATTTCATTATTTTGCTGCTAAATCTGGAAATTCGTTATTTCAAGAAAAGATCAAGGTGCACTCTTAGTTTGATCTTCTCTTGACTATTTTCATTTTGATCCCAATTGGTGGTCGAATCTGGAAAGGTCTGATAGATATGACGAATTTTGGCGGCTTATTAAATGATTAATTAATTAATATTTGGCCGACAAATCTCAAAACTTTAGCGTATCACTTGTCGAGAAACAGCCATACCAAAAGACTTTTTAGAATACTGAAGTTACTACGCGCACTATTGTTGGTCAATAAGTGTGTTTAGATGAGATTACGTCACGCAGTTGGAACCATTACGTTTGTCGAACGCACCGAAGCTAAGCAAACTCAGTATCATCAGATACTACTTAAAAATTGCAATGAATTGAAATGAAAGAAATGAAAGTATCGCTGCAGATAGTGAATGCATTCTCAATTTTAATTAATCTGGTTTTTAACAGCTCACCGCATCCGCTTAAGGTTGGTGGAACTTGGGGAATAACAACTCAAAGAAAAAGGCCAAGTCCAGATCAAGGTTAGAAATAAATTTCAAACGTTATTTTGAAGGTGTTTTTTAAAAGACAGAAATTGGAAAAAAATCAAACCAAATCATTTACAAACGCTCTGCAAACATTCCATGCGAAACAAGGACACCGTGAAAAGAGCAGAGAAACCAATCCACGATGTTTTTCTGCTTTAGCGCCTCATTGGCCAAAGAAAGAAATCTTCGTTCTGATTGGTGCAACAACCGTCCTGATTGATGCAACAACCGCGATCCTAGCTTACCCTTCTCTTGACGAGAAGAAGAGCCATCGATCGAGATTACATACCCAAAGGTAAGGCACACGAGATAATATTGTCCATCTTTTCTGAACATTTTTGGCAAGCTTAGTTGGCCACAACAAATACATTAAACACTGACCTAGCAAACTTAGTTTCTCGAGGAATTCTTCCATTTGTGTGTCTCGCCAATATGGTTCTCATGCAATCCTTTCAGTTTTTAAATACGGGTTTTCTTTCTGTCCTGCAGAGACTGGGTCTGGTGACAGCCAATTGGCTGTTATAGTTCACCGCTAAATTTTCTCACTCTTATTGGTTTAAATTGATCACGTGACACGATAGTGTTCAGTAGACACAGAGACACCCCACACAGCGGTCAAACGCAAAAATCCAACGCCACTTCCGGTTTTCGCCGCCTCGAACTTCGTAAGAGTTTGAAGAGAAAACCTGCAAGACTTCTGTAGGAAAATGTTATAAAAATAGTACTGTGAGAGAAAATTACAAAATTACAAACTGGGAGGATGTCCATCACTAAATGTCCTGGTCATATGCGAAGTTTAAAGCTTAACTTTTCAGCGACTGTCTTAACTTTGGGCTTGAAAGCGAAAATTTTCGAAAATTTAAGATTTTGTTAAGCGAAAGTTTTGGGGGGAACTGCGCACGCGCCCCGTTTGACCGCTGTGTGGAGACACCCATAGTGCCCGTCCACGGTAAAATATCTTCAGTAAAAAAACGGGCTTGTAGAAAATAAACAATTGAAACTGCACTAACTGAGTTTTTATCTGTTTTGCATTTTCCTGTCCCGGCTTTCATCTAAAAAAGCGGTAGAAAATTTAGTAGTGAACAATAAAGACAATAGGGTGTTTAAGTCTTGGGAACTATCCGTCTGATAGTTACCCCTTGGAAATTTGATGTTCTTAAAACTAGCATATTTATTTACTAGCAAATTTTTGTTTTAAGAACATCAAATTTCCGCGGGGCAACTATCATTCGATAGTTCTTCGACAGAAACACTATGGTTTAAATAGGAAAAGAAGGCTTCGACAAGCCCCCTACCCGATCCCCGACTGGAGAAAGCACATCCGCGTTTTGAGACTCTCCACGTCTATTAAGCAAGTTAACCGACAAAGGAGCAAACTGGATAAAGGATTCCTTCAAGATCTTTATTGTTTTCTTACAGAAAGCAGAGAAAGCTAAGTTTACAAAATGTAACCGAGCACCGAGACGGAAGGGGGTGGGATGAGAAGAGTTCCGTAAGAGGAACTTTTTCAAATTGGTCTTTTTTTGGGAGGGGGCTGGAATCTTCCATCTTTACTTGCAATCTCCCCCCCCCCCTGTTTTTTTCTTTCAGTAGTCCCCACCCCTTCCCCCAGGCATTGAAAGTCTATCGTACATTCATGTGCTGCCAAATAAATAATATATATTAGTATATACACACTCAATGATCTTGGTGTTTTAAGCAATCTGATTGGTTCGCTATCTCTGGCTAATGAGCATTATTCACCCCCTACCGAGTGAATAATGCGTAAGCCAAACAAAAATAAAGCATACTTTTGAATAAAGCATACTTTTGATTCACACTGATTTGAACGGTGTTTAAGGACCATTATTCTAGACTGTCAGGAGGTTTTTTCGAAGATTAACTATAGATTTTCCATGTTCAAAGATTCTGTAAATAGTTTCGCGAATTCGCGTATGCTTTGTACAGCTTGCACGTTTTCCACGCATGAATTGAGAGGTCAATTAAATCGATTTTTAATGGTTTCCTTCTGAAATGTTGTTGAGATCACTTCCTGTGTATATACTAAAACAATTATTCTTCTCAATCTCGGCTTCGCGGCTCGGTAAATATTCTGCCACTATTCACTTCGATTTCAAAGAATAATTGTTAATTATTCATGTATAAATAAAATCGTTTCTCCTAAAACTCTCAAAGCACGGAGGTGCACTGTAGAAGGGGACTTCCAAAGAGAAACCGAACTAGTTATCAGCGAACGAAACAATAACCAACTTTTACAACATGTTTCGATTGAGGTAAAGAAGGAAACAAGCAAATTAAAACAACCGAATCTTACACTTTGCTTCAATTAATGACCAATGGTTTCGTCTTGTTATTGTTCGGTTCACTATGAAGTCCATATCTTTTACAGTGCACCCTTAAATTTCTAAAGTATCAAAATTTTGACTAAATTTCTCAATATATTTCAAATGAAAGCAAACGCGACGTTATCAACATTAATGTTGCCAAGAGCATGAAGTTACAAGTTTGTAAAATTCGTTTTCGGTTGGAAGGAAAACCCCTTTAATTGTTTCAGTTTTTAACTCGTGAATTGTGAAAGCACATCACGAGTTGTAGTGTGGTCAGATTATTTTGTGTTATTTTCAGCACTAATTCTTTTGTAAAAAACCTATTATCTGTTAAGATAACATTTACACCAACTTGTGAACAAGAGACTAAAAAAAACGGAAAAAAGGAAAATCACTAATACTCTGTCCATCGACAGCCTTCAAAACATTCAGGCGTGGAAATAAACATAATTCACATAATTTCGAAGTGTGAACAAAAAATATAATTTTATCTTCTGATTTGAACATCATTTAAATTCTCTTTAATCTTATGTACAATGCTTGGATTCAATAAATTTGCATTTGTTGCAATAAATTATCACTGCGAACAATTACAAAACTACTAGAAACTTACTCTGTCCCTTAGAAAAATTTACAATTCTTACTAATTTAAATTCATACAGCACTGCACTGTAAGTGAATAGGTGAACCTCCAGCATTCCCAAATTTCTAACATTCTCAGATTTTTCATATTTTTTTCCTTTTTTTTTACAATTTCAATTTCACAAAGTAAATTCTCACGGGCAATTCTAGAAAATGTATGCAAAACAGTAAAGAGAATTTTGATCGCAAGTTCTTATAAAAAAAACAAGCGGAATAAATTGAATTGGAAAGCAGGTACCTTATTTAAGGTCACTCCTAAACCAGGTCCACCAGGAACCATAAGGAAGTTACATTGTGTCCTGTATATCTAAGAATACACCATACTGGTACCGTAGTCCAGGTCATTCCCAAGCCCCGTCCATTTGTCCAGGACCACCTGTGCACGGCCTTAGTTAACAGTGTCTTGCTGAGCTGAGAAGACACCATACTGGTTCCTTAGTCAAGGTCATTCCCAAGCCGGTCCATTTGTCCGGGACCATAACGAAGTACCTGTGAATGGCCTCAGTTAACAGTGTCTTGAGGAGCTGAGAGGTCACCATACTGGTTCCTCAGTCAAGGTCATTTCCAAGCCCGGTCCATTTGTCCGGGACCATAAGGAAGTACCTGTGCATGGCCTCGGTGAAGCGTGTCCTGTACAGCTCTGGGGACACAACGGTGGGCATTCTTCCTTGGCCTCCCAGAATACCACTCGCTTTCACATACATTTCTAGCTTCTTATCCCAAGTAAATGTTCGGATAAAATCTTCAAGAGAGAAATTACACAACGAGAGTCAACATCTCCTTGGACTGTCACACAACACTTCACCCAAACAGGCTGCGTGACGATCCTAATAAATAGTTGTGATACAGTAGAATCAATCGAGAAATAAATCGAGAAGTTATAAATTGACACAGTACCTTATTAAACGGCTGAACATAGTTAATGCATGATTTAGGCAGCGACCATACTACGCTGGAACAATTTGAAAACGCAGTTTCATTTCTACGGTTAAGGCTACCGTCCACACTAATCCGTCACGAAAACGGAACTTTTCGAAAATGATGGCGTGACGATAATCATGTTATTTAGTTGCGTGACTGAATTTTCCTCAAACCCAAATGCAAACTGACCAATGATTGTTGCGTTTTAAAATTCCTCCGTCTTAGTGTGGCACAAAGCGAATCAACATTGCAGTCGAACGCAAAAGACAGCTATAAGGGTTGAGAGCCTCACCTATGATTCCAGTGACGAGTTCAGATCTGGCCTCATCTATGCCGACAAGGAGGGAGTAGTCCATAACCATCTGCTGAGCGAGGAACTCAGTGTCGTTATGAATCGCACGGGAGAGAATCGCTTTAGAATGTGGCCGGAAAAATATCGGACATTCACGGATCACTAAAACGGGAGAAAAACAATGTAAAAATGAGTAGGTTTATTATTAAGCAAAGACAATTTTCTCGAAAAGCTAAAAAGCTAAAAGCTAGTTAAGTCAAACAGAACTTGAGGCAAGTATGTTTAATCTGTAACAAGCACAAGAAAAAAGGGAACTGGTGAGAGGGGCAGGGAAAAAGGAAGCAAATGACGACCGATGACAAGTGCTGGAAACGTCTAACCGAAGGCTAGCGCAGGAAAATATGCAACTGTTGGTAAGCGCGAGAAACCGCAGCAAGCGCGGGAAAGTATGTAGCTGATGCCAAGCGCGGGAAAGTATGTAGCCGATGCCAAGCGCGGGAAAGTATGTAGCCGATGCCAAGCGCGGGAAAGTATGTAGCCGATGCCAAGCGCGGGAAAGTATGTAGCCGATGCTGATTCCCGTTTCGTAAACGGTCGATGCCATCATTGGTAAACAAGCCTTTCAGAATGAACGATGCCATATCTGCTTTAGTTTAGGCCTGGACAAGGTAGAAACTGGTTATAATTTGTTGATGGAGTAAAATGCACTCACCAAATGCTTAATTGTTCATATTCACACTGGTTTGCTTGCGGTTAGCTCTTATTTGATGTTTGGGGCAACTCTATTATTAATGTTTAAGAATGTCACGTTTTACAATTAAATTTTGGGAAGATTTGGCGTATCAACCTGGTAGTGTAGTGGTATAAGAGGGATGTCAAGAAACAGAGGTTCCGGGTTCGATACTAGGTGGTTACTTGGAAATTTTCCTTTTTCTTTAATCTAGTAGAGAAAAATTCGTTCACAGTTAAAAAAATTTCTAAGTGTCGCGAAAATGGCATCGACCGTTTACGAAACGGAAATTTGCCTACCCGATGGATAACGCGGGAAAAATGTAACCAATGACAAGCGAGGGAAAATATGCAACTGTTGGTAAGCGCGAGAAACCGCAGCAAGCGCGGGAAAAATGTAATCGATGCCAAGCGCGGAAAAGTATGTAGTTGATGGATGACGAGGGAAAAATGTAACCAATGACAAGCGCGAGAAAACATGCAACCAATGGCAAATATGAAAAACGTGTCAAAAAGTGCGGGAAAGCTTGCGAAAGCCAAATCATATTTGCACTTTATTAGCTGAAAGGAAAATAAAATTTATTTTACTGGTTAGAGCAGATTATAACCAAAAACAACGCTCACCACACTCCACAAGTAAAGAACAACTAGTGAGACAATCTCAGATAGTGCAGATTGTTATGCTGGACTGTAAGTACATTTTGAGTCATCAGCTGCCTGTATGTAACTTGTTAGTTCAAGGCCCAAAAATAACTTACAATTACTGTTTGTCAAGAAGGTTTTAAATTTTACTGTGGTGTTTTACGTTGAATTTCGTTTATTTTTAATTCATTGATACGTTGAACTAGCAAACGTGATAATTTTATTTTTTCAACGCCAAAATTTGTAACTTGATACTTTTGTTTTCCTCGCAAAGTTTGTAACATGATACCCTTGTTTTCCCAAAAACATACAAAGGAAAATATGCTGGCTTTTTTCCTGCTGGAGAAAAATGAACTAATGTTATTAACTTATAAAAACATAGGCACGCAAGGCGTGCAAGAGTTATTTTTTTAATTAAAAGGTTATGAAAATGGGAGCATTTAATCGACTCTTTACAGTGATAATTTAGTTAATTTGACAAGCTTTTTGGCTACAATGTACAGCAAGAAAGAAACTGAGAATCTGATGTACATACGATCTTGTATCGCTAAGATAAGTTGTCATCTTAAGTTGTCGCAGGAGGGTATGGATAAAATATAGGCACGCTAAGCGTGTAGGAGTTTTTTGTTGGAATAAATGGGCTGGTGGAAGGGGGGGGGGGGGAGAATGGGTGACTGTTTTTCTGTAGGTTTTTGAGTTGTTGCGCAAAAAAGGGCTGTGAATTTTTTTTTGTAGAGGGGCAAGCTATATATGTGTGTCGCGAATGCCCCCGATTGTAATGATAATCCACGACAAATCTCCCAGTGTATATTTGAATCACGCTTTTAATCACGAACAGAATCCCTAAGTCACAGCTCACAGTAATTCCATGTGTAGATTTGAGTCCCGAATGAATAGCAAAACTTATGCTCTACGATTACAATAGCAAACCGATATCTTGTAATTCTAGAACGGGCTTGTCAATCAATCCTGACTTAAAGACAACGCGCTATTTCCGACATGTGTATTGTGTGCTTCCATAATGAAACATGGAGTATTGACAGATGATGATTTAATACCTATATTATTTTTGTGGGTGGAATAACAGAAATATAGTACATGTAGGTCAAAACTGTTGTAAGTAAGGTATGGGTTAGAGACGACAAGAAAGATCGTAGATCTTATAACCGCGCTTTTAAAAATTAGCTGTTTTCCCAGCACTACAGTCACAACGCAATGCACATTCCAGAGACCCCTCGATGATTCAATTATTACGGTAGACACCATATCACTTGATCAACACAAACTATATTATTACATCATCGTTCATCTCTATGATGACGTCATGGTTAATAATCACCTGAACATCTACCCTCACGTTTCTTATCTGCAAGCAGTCCCTGTTGCAACCTCGTTCTCTCCTCGCTCGCCCCAGGCGGTAAGATGAGAGACCCTGGGAACGAGGTTGTCCTTGTTGATTCACTGATGACTATAGCCAAGCAATCAACTGATCAATCTATAGCATAACAACTGACAACAACGACTAGACACGAACTGTTTAAGCCTCTTATTGCACCTTCACACTGACCCGTCCATAACATACCCGATGCGCCGACTAAGAAGAATTTTTTTCACAAAAAAATAACTCAAAAATAGCAAGAAAGAGAAATAAGCTCTCTGACTCGTTTAAGCCTGATTTACTGATTAATTTGTAGTTTAACTTGGTGCCACGCAGTCTTCAAGGAACATTATTTTGAACAGTTTTCATACTTTTTTTTACCTTTAACAAAAAAGATCTCGGACTGAAACGAATATCATAAAATGTCCTCGAATTAACCATATCAAACCTCTTCTGCAGACACCTAAAAAGCTGCCCAAACATGTTAACTTCTTTTTTTGTTTAATATCCTGGGAACAAGAGGCCATAACTTGTTAGCTCTAACTGAATTTACTCCAGTGTGAAAAACAAAAGTGTTAAGTTACCAGATCATGGTAACAAGTGGTGACGATTCGTCAGCTCCAATTGAATTTACTCTCTTGTGAAAAACAGAAGTATCAAGTTACCAATTCTAACTAAAATTAGCAAACATCTCGGGAAAATAAGTGCTCACGAATCATCACCTCTAATTGAATTTACTTCCTTGTGAAAAACAAGGGTGTCAAATTACCCTTTGTAACTAAAAATAAAGATATCTCGTTACATTTGCATACAAGAACAAAACAATTGTCACTTCACTTATTTTGTAAACGTTAAAACTGTTTCAAATCTAAATAGTCTCGTCTCCTCTAAAATATGTCCTTTGAACTAGAAGCGACGATTCGTGACCTCTAATTGAATTTACTCGTTGTGAAAAACAAAAGTATCAAGTTACCCTTTGTAACCTGAAATAAATTATCTCTTCCCATTTGTTTACTACTGACTCATGAACTACTTCAAAACGCAAAGCTCATCTCGTTCATAACTAGCCACCATTACACTGAAACAACCCGATGTATATTATTCAATCACCAATGTCGTTGCACTGACTTAACACAAACATAGAACTCCCAAGACTTCATTTACCTCACTTAAGTTATCTTAAACAAGAAATTTTATTTTTCTTCTACAACAATTCGTCGTGCTGGCTATTAATGTGATAAAGCGAAAACCCTGATAACGTTGACGAGAAAAGATTAAGTTTCATTTATAACGTATCTTCTCATCCCAGTAGTAAACAAGAACCATTATAAATGTAAAATCGTCACAGAATAATTTCTTTTTGTTCTGTTGACGAAATTAATTCATATCATAGAAACCACATCAACATTAGTAGTAGAGCGGTTAACACTCATTTAATTCAAAACGGGAAAAGCTCACCCTTCATCGCATGCTCGCAGTTATACGT
This sequence comes from Platygyra sinensis, assembly GCA_019787425.1. Classification (NCBI taxonomy): domain Eukaryota; kingdom Metazoa; phylum Cnidaria; class Anthozoa; order Scleractinia; family Merulinidae; genus Platygyra; species Platygyra sinensis. The sequence goes on from JAHPZR010034238.1 coordinate 27,793, forward strand.
GATCCCAAACACTATGTTTCTTTGACTGACTATCCAATTGTTAATGACTATCAAACCCGCCCACAAACTCCTCAGCCTAACCCACAGAAAATGTCGAGGTAAACCCAATATATGAATACTTCCTCCTCTTTTACAGAAGAATAAATATGGCCGTTCTCAACTGTTTCGGGATCAAATCTTCTCACTTGCCATGTACCTTTACAACAAGAAATTTGATTGGTGTTTAATAGTAGATCCAATCTGATTGGTGTGACATACATACATCTCTCAATGATCCACTGATCCACTGAACCACTGATCCACTCACTGAACCACCCGTCCATAACATACCCGACGCGCCGACTAAGAGGTATTTTTTTTACAAAAAAATAACTCAAAAATGGAAAGAGGTATGATTTTGTTTCATTCAAGAGGCAAATTTTCATATCATCCATAACCAGTTACTAATTTAATTATCAAATAGTCACGTCGTGTCTCGGAATAGCACGTTCTTATTAGGTTGCCACCGTTGGTACCGTGTTAACAATAAACCAGTTCAAAATACACAATGATATCGATTGAGACAACCGAGAAGCGTTTTAACTTTACCGATATTATTTATATCTTACATCGGTGAATGAGTCCCCTCAAAGACTGACTAAATTTATTTCCGGTTTCCGTAAGTGCCACAGTGTCTGCAGCAATATTTGAGAAGTTTTCTTTTGTCACGACATTACTACCGGGTACTTTTAATGTCGCTAACTCGGAAATGTTTAGGGTGAATACATTTGTTAACTTCTTGCTGTCTTTTCATGGGGGGAGAAAATAAACAGACGGCTGAGGAGATCCGTTCGTTCCCCTCTTTAAAGCTTATAGTTTGAAAATAGCACACGACATTTTTTTAACCGAGCTAAGGCATGATTCCAAACGATACGCTGTCACAACAGCGTTTCTTTGCCTAAAAAGGAAAACGATATTACCTGAAATATAACTGCTATCGCCCGTTAAGAGGAGTGTGGTATCGCCCGCATGAATGCTGAACTCGAGAACATTGTATCATGGCTGACAGTGCTAGAGCGCATGCGTCTTACATGTTGTGTTCTACACAAGGAAAAAGCACTTAACGTTCAAAGTGTAATTGTGTATGAAATGTATCGTTTACCTAACATATAGTTAACACTAATGCTAATCAATCTGCGCATGCGCCTCAAGCAAATACTTTTGTTCTTAAGAACGGAATAGTACACAAGGATAACAAGAGAATATTGGAACCATATATACTTTTCTGATGTTACTAACATAGTAATGTAAGTATGGTCGTTTTACGTAGCAATCAAAGGTACCTAACCCACTCGCTCAAAACAAGGCTAATTAATGTAATTGAAATTAATAATTAATTAAACAAACATTAAAGTTTACACCTTATTGCCTTATGACATAGTGCTTTAGCGGCGTCAACCCCAAACCATCCCAATAGTGCACTCTGCACTAAAAGGAGCCTTTGACGAGAGCTAAATATGAACATTACTCACTTTCAAGTAAATTTTCGTCCAACAGGACATCATTCTTCAGCCCAGAAGTCTGAACATAACGGCTCCGCATAGATCCTTTTAAATCAAAAGTCTGAAAAAAGATTAAAGAGATGTAATTCAGCTTTAAATTTCGGGTGGTCTGAAAACAAAGCGGACAGTGTTCTCAGGTCTGTATCGAGCCAATGCGTCCTATAGCACAGAGCGTTTCTCCCGCTTCGGATAGCATCTAGAGACTAATGGTATTTGTACTTCCCCAAGGATGACTGCTGGTCCATCACAGAGGTACCCCTAAACATTAAACTTGCAGGTCCCAGTTGACACATTTAGGAAGAGACATTGCGTTGTGCTCTTCGGCAGGGCTCTCAGCACAGCCCGATCCGGAGTCCAACCCGCTAATCATTTGGCCAGCGTACCTCTCTCCCACGGAGCTTTCGTCCGGCCCTGGTTTTAATACCCCCCCCCCCCCCGCCCAATTGTGGGGTCGCCATATTCAATGTATCATCAAATACCTTGTCGATTTTCCGGTCAATAAAACAAGTTTCTCCATCACTAGCACATCTTGTCTCATTGTTGCGCTCGTCCTGTGAGTTCCTGTAACCAATTCTGTAAATACCCAAGATCTTCGCCAACAAGGTCGGTCGCTATAAAGAAACGAAATAACGGCACAAACTTGAGCCTGTTCGTCACTACGACATAAACTCGAGCGCAACGGAATGAAGGACACGCACAACACAAGCATAAGCTAAGAGGGAAAGAAGAACAAAAAGGTTTGCTCTTATTGCACTTGCTGATATGCTTATGTCAAGCGAGAGCGCCGCTGCCTGTGAGCATAAACATCGTCCCGCCATCTTGTTTTACTGTATCGAAGAACCATGGAACCGAATACATGGCAATTGTCCCATTCTGCGCATGCCTACGTGCCTATGCTGATGTGGTTATGCTTATGCTTGTGTGCTTTACGTCGGAAGTGAAAAACAAAGCTTTACTTTTTCGAAAATCGAAATGCACAGCAGTCAACATTTTTTCTTCCTCACGATCGTCTAATAATGGCCGCGAGAGTTGAGTTGGGAGAGAAAAGAAAGGGTCAGTGGGGACTAGAATGGAGAGACAAAGAGTGACGTCACATCTCGCACGTGACTACACGATACCTGTTCCATCGAGAGCTTTATTGATTGTAGCGGACAGTAATGAGGAGCAAACTCAGAAAACCACTGCAACTCCTGCCGGACATCTGCTTCATAACAACCGGTCATCTGTAACGGTCGATCTGTAAGGCGAGTGAAAAACGATAGTGCATTTTGAGTTATTTTAGCTACATAAAAAATTGCCTTGAAAATTGAAGGAAACCTGAGAATAGTACTTTAACGATAAAGAAAAACACCAAAGAGATAATACATAAACCATAAAAGGAACAAGGGATGGTTAAGGATGGAGAAGATTCAACAACGGATTAAAACCAACGAACTTGAAAAATTTAGGCTGGACTTCTTAAGATGTGCCAAACCGTGAAGTAGCGTCCTTTTCATTATTCAGTATATTAAGCACATCATGGACAGGTCCCCGCGGGAAACAGTGAGTTTCTGTTTCCCCAAGGACCTCAATGTTTCCCGAGGGGAAGCCGAGGGGAACTGCGAAGAAAGAAATTGTCACCCTGCTTTACGCCGCCTAGCTCATAAATTTCCCGCCGGTTTCAAGTGAGAACGAAGCTGATCGACGTGCGTGTCGAATGTTCAAGTTGCTGTTTTCCCTAGGGACCGTTAGTGAGTTTGTTAGCCCTAGGGAGTTAGTTAAGTTTTGACCCATGGCACGTGACACGTTTTCTCCAATCGGAAAACGATTTGAGTTGAGAGGTATAACCATCTTGATAACACACGAGCAAGGCAACGCGAATTACTTAAGACACTGAACTGTGAAACCGCTCGAAGTAAAGGAAGTGCTGTACATCACCAGTTTTGGTGACTGTATTAATCTCTTTGGTTGCATTCAAACAGATAACAACGCACTTAAAGTTGTAAGTTTCCTTCCATCTGAAGATATTTTGGCTTATGTCAAAAAATTGTACCTCTTCCTAAAGCACGAGCGAGATAACCGATAACTGTACTCACCGAATGATTTGAAAAATGCTGATCCTGATTTTCCGCCTTGAGCTCCCCACGCTACTGAATGTTGCAGAGATCGAAATAAACCTACAACAGACAAGTTACATACAGTCACTGGTGTCTTTAAGCAAGCCTCCCTGTGTTCTAGAGACGGGAGGGTGCGGGGAGAGTTTTGCAAAGAAAGAAACGTAAGCACGCGAACCTGTGAGTTATGTCGAGAAAAAGCAAATGATATTTATCTATTGTTAATGATGTCACCAGCATGAGCTTCCGTTGCAAGCTAGTACCAATATGAATTCGGTCTACTGAACAACATTCAAGATCTACATTCACGCAACATCTGTCACTGAGTTTTTGAAAGAAAGAGAGGTTTTAAAATGGCGCCTTGCCGTAGGCCTAATATAGAAACACCGTTGCTGTAGTCCCCGGGGGGGGGGGGTGGGGGGGTACTCCCTTATAAGGGGCTAATAGGGATGTGCCGCTGGATGGGGTCGCATTTTCACGACTGGATTGACTATAATGGGGTTACATTTTTAGTAGAGTTACTAGAATGGGGTCGCACATTTTCGAGATTTCTGGGATAAGAAAATTCTGGTAAACAGGAATTTAAAAGTTGGAAGATTCTCGGTTAAAAAATGGTTCGTGCTGTTGTTTTTATATTTAACAGTCGGCTCGCATTGAATTCCGTTCATGACATCACAACTTAAACATTAACAACTTGCACAATAGTACAGAACCCCTGGGTCCAGAACAAAGTCCAACAAAACATCTGTGCTACGGCATTTATTTTCCGGCTATTCTGCGTTGTTATCGTCCATCGAAGTTAACACAACTTGGATCTTCTTTTGGATTAGCAAGCGTTTGATCTCTTTCGCTTGGGAATTGTTAGCTTTCAACGTGACATTTACACCGGTATAAAACGGTCTTGCCAATATCTTTATTAGGAGTTTGAATCTTCTGATCTATAAGTTATAAATCGTAATTTGTTTTTATTCATGTAAGAAACTATTATGACGTTCCCGTTAAAGAAGAATGTTTGCATTTCAACTAAAGATGGCGGTATGTTTGTAAATACTTACGGTTAACATTACCAGAATGTTTGTGTTGTAGGTGAAAAGTAAAGTGTTCTACATTCAATTTAACAAACGTGTCAACTCGTTTTAGGGTGCCTTACTTAAAAGGCTTTATCAGAAAGTGACTAAGTTGGGATCGCGAAAATTACATTTGCCCAAAAGTGACTAAGATGGGGTCTGTAATTGGTCACAGAATAGACTATAATGGGGTAGGGGTTCTGAGAGGCCAGCGGCACATACCCAGCAAAAATTGACCCAAGTACCCCCCCCGGGCTGTAGTCGTACCCTACCAATATCTTCATTAGTTCCAGTGACCTGGAGCAAGGAGTCCAGCGGAGAGAAATGGATGTTCATGAGAAGAAACCAGAATACAAAACCTGTCAGGGATGTGTGCCTTCTTACAGCTTTGAAAACCATGCAGTCAAAGATTTACAAGAAGCTTTTGAATAAGAGAAAGTCTTCAATTCTTACTTCTCCTCGCCGTCTGGAAAGATTCTCTTTCTCAGAAGTCGAAACTGTTCAGCATAATATATACTACAGTAGAACCGGCAAGTATTGTCAGCAAACTCTGGAATTACCAAAAGAAAGAAAAATGGCAGAACCTTTAAATCACCTCAAGTGTTTTCGTAATTAAGCTCATTCAACAACTAAAACATAGACGTTCATTTAACCTGTCACGCAATCTCTATTTTGCCTTTTACAAAAAGATAAAATAGTTCGTCACACAACTTTGCTTGATGGGATCTGTCACGAAATCTGTACTTGGCTTGTCACACAAATAGATACACAATAAAAAAATAAATGTCACAATCAATTAAAATAACATTGCGTGACGAGACAAGAGAAGCCCAAAGAAGGGACGCTGTATGAAATGGCATGTACTAAAACAAGGAACACCGGAACACCCCGGAACACCCCAGAACACTTTATAAAGACCTTTAAGCTCTTTCGTTATACATGGGTAAACAAATTACATTGACATTTTATCTTTTACATGGTCTGTAATGGGAAAACAAAACAAAACTGTCAAGTTCGGAGTTCCGGGGTTTTTTGGCTGGTCCAGTGTTCCAGGGTGTTCTGGGGTGTTCCGGTGTTCCTGGTTTTAGTACATGCCGTATGAAATGGCATTGAAAATGACAAATATACATTTGATGCCACCAAAAAAATGCTCTTACGGTGTTTGAAGTGAAAATCCACTGCCGGATTGGCATCTTTTCTTTGGAACCCAAACTGTACGAGATCTGAAAAATGGAAAGGTCGCCAGAATTATCTACTTACCGTGAAATGTAACAAAATTTTATATGCCTATTTATCTAATTCGAGAATTTATGCGTTATTCGCGCGCGCTGTTATGGGACAGTTGCACTTGCATGTGGTCCCTCTCTTAAGGATCTTGAAGACTTCTGCTCTTCAAAACCGTTACACCGCTCTACATTTCAACTCTATTTTCCTACGTTTTGTTATGGTTAAAATCAATAAATAACAACAGGACTTCATGTCATCCAATTAAGTCAGTACTCATTAAACAGCTTAAGCAAACCACGACAGCAACGGCAACGAGAACGCCATCAAACAAAAGATTTAATGAGCAAAACAATGGCTGTGCATGTGCGTTGTAAATCTTGGTACATTTCTTTGCCATCTTCTGCAAAACAACAACGTGAATTGACCAAGGCCCTGTCTACACGTATCCGAATGTTTTTGAATCCGCAACTTTTTCTTTCCGGATACGGCTTCCCTTCACACATAACCGGCGAATTGGACACTGTCGCACGCTTTATGGCGCATGCTCTGAATACATTTTCTAACAGAGGAGCCCTGGGCACCACAGTGAATCCGGATACCATCGGATACGTGAGGACAAGCGAATTCGATTTGAATACGCTACGTGAGGACGGGGACATTTTTGAATCCGGAAAGAAAAAGGATTGGGTCTAAGTTCTGAGTATTTCGGAGAACGTAAACCAGGGCGGCTACTTTTCGTATTTTCATTTGGAATATAACACTAGCATTACATGTTTAGCTTGAGCAACTTCTGAGACCAATAGGCTACACTGAACAGATCTAGACATTTGAGAAACTCGAAGGTAAAATACACCCTCGTATTTTACTAGGCGGGTTACGCCCGTCACTGCATAAGCTCTCTATTAGTGTAGGAATGAGATTTTTCCGGCAAAATATGAACTGCTAATTACCAGCATCATCTTGAGCTGAAGTATCCTGAGATGGAGTATTTTCCACCTTCTTGATGTCCTCTTTCTGAGTAGCAGCGTGTTTCACCTTGGAATACAAGACCTTTTCCGCTTTGCCGTGCTTTTTGTGAGGTGATGATTGTGAATCGCGTTCTGCTCGATATTCCTGGCTGTTGCTCATGAACTCTAACTTGTCTGAGACCACGCTTGCGGTGTCCCCGTCCGGTCCTGTTCCGCTCTCCGTCTCGGGATTCACGATATCCAGATGTACATAACCTGCATGTTACAAAATTAAACATCTCTGTCACTCAAAAGTTCAAACATCAGTTTCACTTTCCACACTAAACCGCTCTAAGACATAAAAGCAATCAGAAAATACATGAAAAATAGCTTTTCATTTGTAACATTCTGTTGTTAGACTCTCATCTATTCACCTTCATTTGCTTCTGAAGTGGAATCAACTCTAATAATCTTGTCTGAACCGTGAGAAATGTCCACCTGTGGCTGTCCCTTGAGAGATGCATCAATAGACTTACCGAAATCACTGAAAAAAAGCAAATGCCATAAGTTGCTAGATTACGAGTGGTCCCTCTTTCGATTAGTCCGTCGTGCGTGACACAAAAGAAAACTGCGCAAAAAATGGCCGCGTGAATTCCTGGGGACAAGGACTGTTACGCTTCTTGCCCCACAAATTCACGCGGCCATTTTTTTCTCGCGGTTTTCTTTCGTGTCACGAACGACGGACTAAGCAAAAGAGGGACTGTTCATAGTCTATAACCTGCTAAAAACCTTTTCTTGCATAAAAAATCCACACCAAAAGAAATAACACATTGAAACACTCGAGGTTTCAAATAGTGCGACATTCATTAACATGATTCAAAGCTAACACATGTAGCCGCTGAATAAACACCTGGAAAACGTGAAACATGCTGTGGAAAACTCTGACAAATGTGGAATAGTGCATAACTAGTACGGGTGGAAAGCGTGGGAAAGTCTTAGCATACGACTGGCTCCAATAAACAAGATTACAATGGTTTCGAACTAATTGAAGCCATAATGACAATCATTTCTTTCATCATAAGAAAAGCACTGTAGGAAGAAATCATAAATGGCAAACAATGCATAAGTTGCGAAAAGTGACCACAGTAATTTTTAGAGCCTCCTATGTCTTTGTTCTTTTGGCTTGTTTTGCTTGTCATCTTAGACTGTACGACGAGTCACACAATCATACGTGACTGCGTATGTCACGCAAACAGTTACCTTTTGTTCTGTAGAAATTCCCTGGTTGATCCATTCATAACTTCTGACAAGGCCCGCTGTATGTCATGCAGGCACTCGTTATATTCTTTAGTACTGTAGAAAACAAAAGCAAGAGTCATTTGTACATGTGCGCTCCAGAGACAACTGCATGATGCAAATCTCATTTGAATTACTAACTTTGCGCTCTCTTATCAGAAACAAGCTTCAAAGTTTCATTCATCAAAGACTCCACGTCATGGTTTCGCATCTTGAAAAGTTTAGCTTTAATTTTTCATCATTTGTAATCCGTGTTAATCTTTTCCATCATTAACCATCCTTGTTCCTTTATGGTTTATCATTATCTCCTTGGTTTATTCTATCTTAGTAAACTATTATTTTTAGGTTTTCTTCAATATAAAAGGTAATTTTGTCTGTGACCAAATAACTCAAAGTACCGTGATCAATCTACTGCGAGTCTTTGACGTTGTGTTCTCTTGGAATATGGGCAAGTCAAGATACGTTCACCAAACATTCCTTGGCATGGAAAAGTTCCACTGGACTTTATTAGCAATATATTTCATAGTGGCTTCAACGTCTTTATGTGGAAAAAGAACATGCACCATGTCCAATTGTAGTACAATCTGAACGCGATACTGCTTTTGTTTTTTAAATATTTAGTTCTTCTACCAGATGATAACTTTCCTTCAAGCATAATTGTCAAACTTCTGTAAGAATCTCGTAACCTGAACCAAAACATACCCAAGGAAGAGGAAACAAATAAGGCATGAAATAAAGAAATGAAATAAAGAAATGAATAAATGAATAAATCTCTATGCACGCCAGACGTGCCTATGTGTATCTCGCAGTATTTAAAATTCTGCTACCTGTATCCCGCCTTAGTCCGAAGATGATATAGATTTATATCGAAATATTACAAGCACAGAACACCGTTTCCTTGCATTTGTTGTCTATAAAGTTTAGTCACAATGCAATTACTCGGTATAGCATTTATTCTTTATGTGAAGTCCTCACCTCAGTGTGTAGGCAATGATAGAGCTCGTTTCCTTCTCACTTACAACTACAAGCACTTTCTCCCCAGGGGGGAGGAGGTGGTGTTCATGAATTGGGCTAAAAACAAAACACTTATATCCGTAAGAACAGTAATAATCGTAAACATATCGCAAAAAAATGCAGGACTATTTAAATTATGTTAATATGATTGATAGCCTATCCCGGGCACTCAGTCAGGAGGGAGGGGACAGGCGGGATATGGGTCTCATTCTCTACCAGTTCCTGTTCGTCACCTGCCCAGTTTCCTGATGTTCCTCACTGACCGACAGTCTGGAACAAGCTCTATAATTAAGACCCCTTTCATCATGGTAGCTGGTTTAACCTGAAGTATTATTAGTACCGTGTAATGCGATTGTCGTTCTTTTGTTAATGGTGACTGATTATCGTGTGGTATTCCAGATTACGGAAACTCAAGACAACGACAACCCGGTCATGGTAGGATTAATATCTCTTGACTGAAACCAGATTCTTCTGAAGGAGATTATAGAACACTTAGACGCCGTCCACACTATGCCGGAGGTTTGAAAACACCGACTTTTCGTTTACGTGTGGTTTCAAGTTTCATACTTAAGTTATATGGATCTGTCTCACTAGGACTGGGAACTACCAAATTCACGAATTTGATTGGCTAAAATGGATATTGACCGCGGTCTAGATTTTCCCATCTAGACCGCCATCTAGACCAGTTATGTTTTGAAGCGAACTAAAATGCAAAATCATTGACTGTTTTCATCTAAGAATATTTATTTCTGTAAGTGCCAAAAAGCTGATGAGAAAATAAAGTAAAGAGGACGAGCAAACTTTGAAAAATTAAATTCGGCCACTCATCACCGTTTGCAAGCAAACTGTCACTTAGTACAAACCAGTTACATTAAACGAATTAAATTGTTCTTGTTTTTGCCATAAAATAAACATCTTATTAACCGAGCTAAGTCGGTCTGTATGGAAGAATCTTGACCTCGGTCGTGTGTACCTCACTGCGTTGGGTCTGTACTTACGACCTCGGTCAAGATTCTCCCATACAGATCTCCTGCTCGGTTAATAAGAGCTAAGTATTTACAAAAAAAATAACTTAACATGACACGATATCCAATGATGCAACTAGAAAAGACTATTTAGTTAACAACTATTCACCGAAGTGGAGGTGGCTAGCGGTGGATATATCCAACGCTAGCCACCGACACTGAGCTGAATAGTTGTTTTAGTATATACTAAAACAGTGAGATAATATACACCACAAAAAATTAATTTGGACGATTTCGTCACTTGTCACGGCCGCAAACCGGAACGCCATTTTCTCTTGAGTTTCTCGGAGGTAAATAGCACAGGATATTCGGAGTTTGACGAGCCAATCAGCGCGCGCGTTTAACACTATCCACTGTTTTAGTATGTACTAATTGTGTATAGTGACCAAAGTAGCCAATGAGCTTTCGCATGGGTCACTGTCATGTGAATATAAGTTGGCATTGGCTGCATGTTAACTATAAAATATATTAATATTTACATTAAAGACGACTATCGTAAGAGAAAAAAGACATATATAAATGTAAGTTAGAATAAGAGGAAAAAGATATTCTGCATACTTGTACAACATTATTCTACAGTATATAGCTATCAGTTAAACTTTGGTGAGTTTCGAGTGTTCAATAAAAATATTTTACACCGCTTTTTGAAGAGCACGTAAGGAAAACGTTCATGTGGGACAGATTCACATATTTTTGTTGCGGAGAATTTAAATGTAGATATACCAAAATTAGTGCGTGCTGATGGCTTGAAGAAGGTTTGATTGTGGACGGAAAACATTTTGAAAATGGAGCTTCCAAAACAATGGCGTCACCGGATAATCATGACCGACTTTTCGAAATGATTGGTGATTGCTGAGTTTTTAAATTCCTCCAGGGCAGTGTGGACGGAAAACATTTGGTTAGTTTTCAGAGTGAACCACTGTTTATTGAACATCACAACAATAGATTTAAGAACATGCAAAAACGTTAACTTACAAGGTGGAGGCAACTGGTTGAAAAGCTGAGCTGGACATGAATGATGAGATTATGTGCTTCACTTTACCACGCTTGCTTGTTCCTGTTAATCCTGAAAAACAGGTTTGTTTTGACCCATTATTCACAGACTGGAATGAAGTAGAAGCTCGCCTTACGAATAATGGCCATTTTTAGCACGATGGAAAGCTTAATTAGTACTAATGGAGCTTACACTATAGGCTCAGATGTTGCTGAGCCACAGGTCTACTGCAATAGTCCAGTTTCGAATTCGCCATGACCGCTGAATAAAAGCACTGACAACGCATTTGTACAGGGTTAGCCTCGACCTTAACATAAATACCGGCGGGAAGGTGCCACAAATTTGAAAATTAAACAATACACAGAGCTGTAAACAGGTCATCTTCTCGCTGGAATTTTTGAATATTTTACTTTAGGTCGAGGCTAACCCTGTACAGATGCGTTCTCAGTGCTTTTAATCAGCGGTCATGGCGAATTCGAAACTGGACTATTAGAAACCTGCGTTCGTTTTTGGGCATGCTTTCACTTCCATCAGTGACATAAAAAATCTAGTTTCAGAATCTACCACTTGAAATTTTTACGATCGGTAATAAGTGTCAAAGGCAGAAAAAACAGAGATTTTAGTTCTCGTTTTTCGTTCCAAGTGGGAGTTTGAATACTGTAGGAAAACAAAGGGTTCTTGTGGCTGAAATGATGGCATTGCAAAGACCGGCTCTCGCTGAGACAGTGGGATTGGTCAATGGCTTACCGTCGGCAGCAGGCGTAGAATCCGGGTCTCCTCCTTCAGTAGTAAGAGCTGTTGGTAAATAGTACATTCAGTACAATCAAAAACATAAAATTATATGCATTCACATCCTACAACTAAAAAAATATTGGACCGTTCTTGGAGAATATCATTTTAAAGAGAGCTAAAACCACGTTCCCATCGTCCAAAACCACCTCCAGATCTTTGTCGGTTTGATTTCATTAGTCAAAGAGTTGTGTTTTCCGGAAATAGTAATGAATGTAGTAATCAGACAGAGCCATTTGATTTTCAACAGAATTTGGGTAATTTGAGGTGTCAACAAAAACTAAATACATGGAGAAACAAAAACTCAGAGTTCGAAATTAACTTTTTCGTTCTGGAGCCAGCTGGCGACTAACAGAAAAATTTTGGTCGCCAGATCGCAAATTTTGGTCGTCAACTTATTTATATATAACTTACACAAAAAAGACGATTTTATGTGGTACTTTGCATGCAAAAAAACCACAAGTGAAGAGCGAAAACAATTAGAAACAACACGAGTAGCACCTACTTATAAAGCTACTGTTGTTCTCTCCAGTCTCCATAGTCATTTTAAATGAAGTGAAGCATAAAATAATATAATAATAATAATAATATAATAATATAATAACTTTAATAAATACTCCCAAAAGGGTTTTTCAGTACCTATTTACAAATAAAAATGCAAATGCAAGCTACATCCAACAAGCCGATATTGTTAAATTCTAACTGTCGCCCACACATTGCAACCACATTACAACCACATTGCTCGTACTAGTCTCCGACCGGGAAAAGAAGCCACTAAAGCAATATGGCGCGCCGTAAACTTAGTATCGATGTGTCACAACACATTCAATTTTTTCAATTCTCTATTAAAATTCAGATATTATTTTACTGGGAACGGAAAGGTGAGTTTATACTAGCTACCATATCCGGTCGATTTCCTAATAAAAAAATTTAGAAACAAAAGTTGTGTCGTGGTTTTCTTTGGTTATCGGACAAAACACGAGTCGCCAGCTGGCGACCACTTCTGAAAATTTAGTCACCAGTGCTCAATTTTTGGTCGCATTGGCTACCAGTGAGTCGCAATTTCGAACCCTGCAAACTCGGAAAAAATTGAGTCCCAGATGGGATCTGAACCCATGACCCTCCGTGATCTAGTCCAACCACTGAACTACTGGAGACTATGGCGAGCAAAGGTCGATTTGACCCTTGCTCACTACAGAGTTTGTGTTTCACCGTGTATTTACAATTGATATCATGTTGTTCCTTTAATATAAACAAAACCTACCCTGTAGAAAGCCAGTTAGGGCGCCAGTGTTTTGAAACCCCAAGAGACAGCTCAATTTTAACAAAAAAATATGTTGTTTGAGAATTGAGCTCTAGGTATATTAGTATCAAGAAGAACAGTGACTCAAGGAACATATGTTCTCTCTTTTTTTCCTGATCGTGAAATAATCTAATTAAACTTTGCGTATATAACAATTAAAATTACACCATTAAAAGGGGAAACGTTTCACTAAATTTAACTGTTTTTACTGAAGTTAAGTTCATTCAAATAAAGGTATACTCTTCACCTACCCTTCTTAGCTGTTGCTTGCCACTGAACGACCGCCCAGGACTGGGAACGAGCAACAACTTTGAAAAGAAAGTAAAAGTTTAAACCCTTAAAAATCTTGCTCTGCTTCTGAAAATATTGTTAACTGTGATGACGGTAACAGCTCATTGTGTATGGGGTCGTGCAAATTGCAACTTAGCTGGCAGACAACGTGTTTACATGCGAGGAGATCGTGGATTCAAATACTCTGACCCAGACTACACTGCGCCGGAGAAATTTGAAAACGCACCAATCACCGGTTACTTTAGATTTGTGTTTGAGGAAAACTGGGTCAGGGAAATCACGTGATTATCGTGACGTCATCGTTTTTGAAAAGCTCTGTTTCCCATCCACACTACAACCCTAAGCTGGCGTTTTCATTAGGCTATTTCCAAGTTCCCTTGTGCCTCTGTTTCAAAACGAGTCTGAGTGCAAAACCATTTTTATGAAAATGACTTTTATTTGCATGAAAATGAAACTGCATGCAGAATTCATTAACATGTGAAAGGTTTCGCGCTTAGACTTGTTTTGAAACAGAGGCACAAGAGAACTCGGAAACGACCTATTCCTCTGGTGTGAAGAGAGTTTTCAAAAGCTCCGTTCTCGTGGCGGATTAGTGTGGACGGTAGCCTAAACATAGACTCGTGCCCGTCCAGAAATAGAGTCTAGAGAGCTCGTGACACGCGTTTTCAAATTTCCTTGGCGTAGTGTGAGCGTAGCCTCGAGCAGGTATGCAAATCCCTTACCCTCTTGCAATGATCAGCCAAAATGAATTGTGACATTTCAGTGCATCTTACATAACACCACTGGTTACTGACACAAAAACAAAATATACCCAACATCCTTTCTTCAGGATGCGACTGTTTGCTGTTCCATACGAAATAAGCAAGTAAATTTGTACCCGCTAGATACGAATGAGTGACCTATGACTAAAAAGAAACATCGACTGGAGATAGATAATGTACACTCGCTCCAGCCCTACCCTTCTTTGATGAACGGTGCTGCGGTGTGGCCTCAACAGACTGGGTCCTAAAAAGACCTTGAATGCAAAAAAGGTCCAAAACAACATCATGGTCAACTGAAAAATTTTCTGCTGAAGAATTCAAAGAACGAAACGCGTATGAAGCTCGGCAGAGAGACAGAGAACCGTTATCCAAACAGGATTAGGTTTGCCGAGAAAAGAACTCATTGATTAAGAGATCAAAATTATTATTCTCGACTAAAGCGTCCATGTTTTTGACTGATTTCAAGAAGAAGAAAACTAATGAAAGCAAAAACATTCAGTGTTTTGAAATGAAACGAAAATTGACATTAGATACTGTTATTGTAATCAATAGACGGAATTTCCTTTTCTTTTCGACTATCAGCATGTTAGCTGCTAAAAACAAGTTAAAATCTGTTGTCCATGCTATAGCGAGTGTTAATTAACATTGCGTTGTCAGGTTAGCACTTTCGCAGCAGGTTAGACTGTGCAAAAAGCTGCGGACCACAGCAGAAATCGCTCAAACCAGCAGCAAAAATTTGACACATCACTCATCTCACAGTAAAATGCTTTCAAACTTATTTTAATCATCAAAATCCCTTGAATTGCTGTGACAACACTAACTCCCAGGAATGCTCACTGTCTCGTGTAAATGTGTTCCGGACGAGAAAAAGAAATACCTAACTATTAAAATACACTCTCGCCTCCGCTTTTATTAAGCTTGAGCCATGCTCAGATTGGTCTCCTTTTGGGGTCCTCCCCCAGGTTTTAGAGCAAATATCTCCCATTGGTTACCAGTAGTTACACTGCACTAACAGCTACAACTGATCTCAAGTCAGTAGTATTTGCTCATTATTGCAAAGCTGTTATGGGTAGACAGCAGTCAAATATGTTAGTTCTCTAAACTGCATTTACTATCCTGTATGATAAAGATTAGATGAGGAATGAAGGAAAAACAAACGTAGCGTTCGTATGCATGTAGAGAAATTTTCACATGACTGTCATAAACTACATCCAAGAAAATCACGATCGACGCAAATAATGTAATGAGCTAATCAGAAATCGAAACAACATGGAACGGATGGCAAGCGCAGGAAAATATGCAACAGGTTCCAAAGCGCGCGAAAAATTACAGCTGGTGCTCAAGCCGCGGAAAAACTTGCAGCCAATGACAAGCGCGTGAAAACACACGTTTGGTTGCTGTTTATGCTACTCCTGATTGGCTAGAGAAAAAGCATGTTTGCTCTGATTGGTTAGATCACGTATGACTTTTTCTAACCAATCAAAGGGCTCAGAAAATTGAAACAAAATTGTTGTCGACAGTCAATGAAATTTCCTCTGAGGTAAAGTACTTGTAACTTAAAAGAGCATTTGTTCGACAAATGAAGCTAACTAAACTGCTAAAAGATTAATGTATTCTCATCGCTGATTGCTACAGATTTCTCTCGATACTTGGGAGTGAAAATCCAAATCCAATCAAAACGAATCAGACTAGCCTGTAACTGGATTCAAAAAATTTCACTGATGACGTAGCTCTCCGTGTAGCATTTCTGATTGGTTGTTTCTTTTGCGGAAAAATTCAAAACCAGGCCGTGACCAATCGGAAATACGATACGGATCTCTGGTGTTACGTCATTAATATAGATTCTGTTCTAGTCTCACGTTCCCCTTATGCAAGGGGAGAATTAGAGCAGCCTGTTTTCTTCGAGCCTAAATTGATAACGAGATTGAAAATAACCTGCACACCAATAGTCTATTTATTCACTCACTCTTTTTGTGTAGAGCTTTGGGTATCGTGTTCACTTTTCTGAAATCAGGCATACTCCGTTCTTCAATAGAGCCTTCTGTATCGCTGCGTTCTGCTGTTTTGTCGTTGCCCATTTTCCCACTTCCATCAATGTCGTCTTCTGTCGTCATCTGACAATAAAATGATCATAGCGGGCTAAAAAAGGATAGTCATAGTAATTTTTCTTGGACAATTTTGTCTAAGAAGGAAAGGTGCAATGGGGTTAACCCTATGTGAAGCACCAACCCGTGAGACAAAACCAGCCCACAGCACCAGGAACTACGTGCCCTACTCTTCTAGATAAATGTGTGGATTCTATAACGTAATCATGTAACACTGAAGATGCAGGAGACGGCACCTACAGTTTATAGTCCTTATCCGAGAAGACTTGAACGTCTAACCAATAATTACAAAGGCAGCAAATCCTGAGTGTTGGTCTGGTCTGGGGCTCGAACCCTCGACCTCCCGCACAGAAGAATGGGAGCTGAGCTAACCAATCTTAATCTAATTCTAATTCTAATCTAATTCTCAAATGAAATTAACCTTATCATGCTCATATACTTTCTAATGGGCTTAGCTCTATTACTACACCGTAGAGAGGAATTTGCTTGTACCACAACTTCTCATAGGCTTAAGGTGTAACGGAACTCACCACAATTACGCCAACAATCAAGTCTCACTGAATGCAAGAGGTCAAATATCGATCTCATGTTTTCTTAAACCAATTCTTGTTTTCCTTGGGGGGTCGAGAAATCGATTATTTAACTGTCAGTACACTGAAATCGCAACTTTGTAAGATCGATACAAATAGTTTGAATGTTGCAATAACTTTGCAACAAAAGCTGCAATACAATAAGTGATAGTTCTTCTCCTTCCTGAATGTCACAGTTGTTTGTCAAATTATCACGAGAAAGATTATCGTTACTTACCACAGACTCGTCAAGTTCTTGTTTGACTCGTATACTTATATCAGAATCACTTCGGCTCCTCTCAAGGTAAGTCACACCACTTGCGATTTCCCCCCCGGGCAACGACGTGCTCTCAACTGATGATACAGTAATTACAGGAGGGGAAGAGGCAACCCTCCGATGACCAAACGTGAAAGGCTTCCCAGGGACAAACTTCTCTGTTCCTTTATCTTCACGGTTTAATTCTCCTGAGGTAGACAGCTGTTCCTGACTTTTAGATAGGTCACCATTACCTTTAGGATTACAATTGTCAACTGTTTTCTCTTCCCCGTTCGACCCTTCGATGATATACCACGAACTGCGCTTTGTCTCCTCCATAATTCCTCCAGAGGGGCCATTTTCTCCAGTCAGGACACCGTCAGGCGTCAGGCTCTTTACATTCTCAGTGGAAAACACCTTTGATTTGTTATCATCCATCTTGTCCCCAGAAGGTTTCTTTATACCTCCAACGCTATCTCCGATAGGCTCCTTTGTACCGTCCCTCTTATCCTCGGAAGGTTCCTTTGCATCATCGTCCATCTTGTCTCCACAAGATTCCCGCTTACCTCCAAGATCTACTGCTTGTATGTTTTCTTTTGCAATTGATAAACTGCCATCTAGAACTCTCTCACTTTTTGCGTCAATAACAACAAAGGCCTTGAGGGTTTCCGACCTTTGCAGCTCTGTGAGATTCTTCTCAAGACAGACCCTTGCTAAAGACTCATTTTTTGCACCAGGCAACGAATGTCCCTTAACGACCCCTCCCACAGGTAAAATTCCTTCCGTGGGGGAGTCTGCTGGGGTGTTGACGTTTTTTTCCGCGCTTTGGATTGGTCGAAATCCACTGGTCACGTGCATTACTTCTACGTCTGGCCCACACAACACTTCAGGCGAGTCTTCATTTATGTCAGGGCTGGGGTAGGGTGAGGGTGATCTTGATCCCCAGGGAGTCTGGGAGGGGCTGATGTTTCCTTCCTGGGGATTCACGTCCAAACCTCGGACCCCCAGAAGGTCAGTCGATTTGCTCGGTTGCTGAAGAGAAAAAAGATTGTAAACATTTGGTATTCTAGTAGCACATATGAAATTGCTGGAATATGTGTGATGATGCTACCAAAGGAATGACCAATAATGAAAATGCCGTTTCTCGTTTCTCGTTTACCATTTGCCGTTTGCCGTGACACCATGCTTAACTCTCTAATGTTGCTTTGAATTGACGTAGGAAAATTCATTAAGACTTGTGAATTCCTCGTCCTTTGAATACGATAACAATGCAAAATAGAAACACAATAAAATGAAACAACCGTTTTGCTTGGAGGAAGTCTTCAGTCGACAACAGGTACCATTTTGTTTTGTTCCCAAATAATTTTCTATACATTTGTCTGTAACTTTTTTCCCGCGAACCGCGTCTAACTAATAATCCAACAACTTTACTACTTGCATCCGTGCAGGGAAGAAATAAAAGCAATCCCATACAATAACAAACATTTGTTTTAATATATAGAGTTAGCCAAGCCTAAAAGCGGAGCTCTTGGGCTGGGATGTTCAAAGCCTGATTAAGCTAACCTAGGATAAGTGATGATGTTGATTTTAGGTTTTTTGACTTGTCCGTAAAGTTTTCTGCTTATATTGTTTGGCCTTCTGAGTTTGAATAATTTCAAACTACACAAAACATAAGCAGTGAAAAACATTTTTATACACCAAAAATTTATACTTCGGTTAACTTTTCATCCTGGGTTAGCATTAACCGGCTCAGTTCCGAACAAGCAAGCCCTGATTACAGTATGTTAACCTGGTTTAATCCCACGATCCAATCGAAAAGCCTTACGCTGTTAACTAAAACCGCATGTCCTGTTAGCTATAGTATGGCCGCCATGTTGTGTGTACGCGCCCAAGAAGCAATACTGCTCGCCGTTTTTACCTATACAAAAGTGATTCACGACTTTCTCCGAGTATGGGGCTGCACTTTGCACCCCTTCGGACCGCTGGAGATTCGCTATTTACCAGAAACGTTCGGTCTTTTCGTGAAAATCTCACACCTTGGCCTGGCAGTATTGACCTCGCTATCACTCGGTCAATACGACAAGTGATTTTCCCAGAAAGCGCTCACTTTCGGTTGACAAGTAGTTCATAATGAACAGCAAAAAACAATTACTTCTGGCGGTAACTTTCCGTCGAGTTGTACTGAAGACATGAACTTTCCTTCCCTCGTGGACGACGTCATGGACTTGTTGTTCTTCTTCTTTTCAGCTTGGAAATATTCTTGAAGGCTTTAAGAAAATTGAAACACACATTGTCATGTTTGTGTAAGGCTCAGTGGCCTAATGATTAGTGTGCTTAATCCGGAATTAATTGCCCCGGTTCTAAGCCTGCATTTCGTTTTTGGGCGAGACACTAAGTTACTCTCACAGTGCCTCTCCACCCATGTGTATAAACGGGTGCTGGTGAATTATTGGGGGGTAGGGTGAGCATCTGTTCTATTTAGAGGAGCGACGTCATGGACGTTTATGGACCTCGACTCCATCTCAGTCCATAAACACGCAAAAAAAAAAACCATCCATCTTGGCCAATAGCTAGCCACCTTGGTCTCAAGCTTAGCCGGTAACTCATACTTATTATTGATCTAACATTGAAACAGGACTCACGTATTATTCCAGTTTTCTACAGCTTCACATAGGGTTTTCTTGAGACTATTCAAGCTGTTTGCTATGACGTACTCTAGTGCCAGTCTATCATCAGGGCCCAAGTGTTCACATGAGCCCGTGCTCTTCGTTTCCAGCGGATTCTGTGGTTCCAGAAGACTGGCCGCTTTCTTTTCCACAATTTCAACTTGTTCCAAGAAGCGTGTATGCTCCTCCTGAAAAATGTTCAAAAAATGTTCATCTGTAAACGCATTTTGTCTCACGCTTTGCCATTTTCTCTTTGTATTTCCACAACTGTTAGTATTGAAGGAGCTCAGTCACAACAGCTATTTTGGCCATGTACAGTGGAACCCCGCTATAACGAAGTGTCATGGTACCGAATAAAATGTTCGTTATAGCGGCGGGTCTTCGTTATAGCGAAGACCCCGTTATAACGAATTATCCGGTTAACAACAAAAATATTCGTTACAGCAGGGTAACCAAGCTGAACCAGACTGAACAATGGGATATACACCACGCAAAACAGTCTACAGACTTGCGCGTGAGCAGCTACACTTAAATAAAGCAAAGCTTCGTAGGTCAAAGTTTCCCTATCTTGACCAATACGAGTCGTGTTTGGCTTATCAACCATTTGTATCATCATGTCGTTTTTACTGACTGCGTGCGACAGGACAAAATATTCGTTATAGCAGGGTAAATTGTGTGTTGGGACTGTCAAAATCAATTCGTTATAGCGGGGTTTATTTCCATATATTTTACTGTAATTCTGCCAGGCTTTCAAATGTTGTTTGTTATAACGGGGTCTTCGTTATAGCGGGGTGCCGCTGTACCAAGAGACCATATACAAAATAACCTTTAAGTAATGATCCGTGTAACAACTAGGCAGGCAATTGGCAAAATCGATTAAAAGGTGGGAAAAAACAATTTTTATTAAAATTCAATTAAGGACGGTGCCTACTAATTCAAAGGTATTTTTGCGCGGTTCACTGAATATGCGGGAAATGCAAATCATAACGAGTGCTATTGAAATCCGAAAAGAAAATTGGGGGTTACCACGCATTTTTCGAAGATAATTGATCAGCAATATTTGTAAAAAGCTTTAAAATACAAAGCAATGTATGGCGTTTTTTCCCAATTGAAGCTTAATTATCTCCGAAAAATGCGTGGTTAGCCCCAATTTTTTTTCTGGATACCAAGAAGACTTGCTAAGTGCTACTTTCTCGGCATAGTTTTGAACCGCGCAAAAATATCCCTGTATTAAAAGCACCACCCATAGGAAATCCGAGTATCTCGAGATGCGCAGACCGTATGCGCAGTAACAATAGTAGGCACCGTCCTTAAATCGGTACATCTGATTGGCTGATATCGAAAAATCGTAGAAAAAACCAATAAAAAAGTGACATCAACAACATTTTTTCTTGATATGTGCCCCATTTCTCTAAAAGCTATCTCCCGGTTAAATTTTAGCATTGTTCTATGCGCCAATCAAAAGTTAGCCTTTTGGCGCACTGAAATTATGTAAGTTTAAGAAATGTTATATTTACAGATGCAACGAATTCAAATCCAAAACAAAAAGATGTTCGAACGGATTCTCGTGTATCTACGTTCAATTTGAAATTCAAATTTCGCGCTTTTTGCGTGTGGACCAATGACATACGTTGAATTTAATTTGATTCGAGTGATCAGCGCCGGAATAATAACTGCCGCTATTTCCACGGCCTATTGTTCTTTTGCCTAGTTGTTGCACGGATCATTACTTAAATTGAAGGAAACCTGAAAAAAGTAGTTCAACAAGGTAGAAAAACACCAAAGAGATAATAATAAACCATAAAGGAACAGGGATGGTTAAGGAAGAAGAAGATTGACATGGATTACATACGATGAAATTGAAACATTTATGCTAAGCTTTTCAAGATCCTTGAAAGTCATTATCTCCATACAGTGCAACATAACCTAGCAAAGCCTTGCTTTTATGACAGCAAGTTACATGATTGTACTCACATCGAGTGCTACAAAAAACTGCTCTATCTTAACATGACGGTCCGGTTGAGTGGAGTAATCCTTTAGAGATTCAAGCCGTTCAAAAACTGCAGCAAACACTGTCTCTCCTCTGTGAAAATAACATACATTAGCCAATTTACTTTGAGGGGTGCAACGACAGATAAAAGGTACTACGACTTTTCACAATGGCGAACAACTAGATTCAGTCTGCAATGGACAACAGTCCCCTCCAGAGCGGGGGGCCAAGGGGCTAGGGGAGGTGGAAATATCCCCAGTCACTTTACACTTGACTTAATCCAGCATAACAACTCAATAACTGCCATAAAATACTGATAAATATGTTCCTATTCCCTACTCCCTTCTCACTGAGTCCATTTATGGCCCTCTGCCCGTGATGTAGAGTAACGCTAAGCTCAAGGAGTGTTGCGTTGCGTGACCCTCTCTCCATCACGCAAACCCTAAGCTCTCAAAGCGTAGCGTTGTATGACAGGGATAGGATATAAGGGGTAGGGGGCTGGGGTGAATTTTACCTTGTTGCTATAGCGCGCAGGTCATTGATCCACAAGCTTGCATCCCTGGTCTTCTCATTGATATAAATCCGTGGAGAAGGGATAGCTATCTCAAACAGTGTGATAGGACGGTACCTGCAACATAACAGGCTGATTTAGCAAGAGACCGGGAACGTCACTTGACGACGGCGTGTGCACAACAAATACCCAAATATGGTCAAATAAGAACAGAATCCAGGAAATTTCGCGCACACTCCAGTCGTCATCTGACGTTCCCATCCTATTGTCGTCCTGCACATTCTAAAGCAGTGCTTAATGATTCATTGATTACTGTAGACACCACATCACTTCATCAACACAAACTTTATTATTGCACGACCGCTCTTATTTATCACATAACGAAAGTGAACAGTACAAGTTGCGTGATTCAAAGTCCTGATCAGGACTTGGCCAAGCGTCTGGTAACCGACAAAACTAAAAAAAAAGTAAGCCACGAGTAGATTATGAACCGCACTTGGCCCATGGCCACGGGGTTAAAAAGAGCGCAATGCTGGTACTAGCAGTCCGTAGTTGGTTTGAGAGCACTTTGAATTTAGGCTGGTGTGCAAGTCTTAACACCACCAACTGCAAAGGAAAAACTACCGCTCCGTGTAGTCAACACCTTTAAATTGTATTTAACTGCATTCACTTACTTGAATGAAGCCACCATGTTAGCATAAGCAAAGTATTGATAATGATCCTTATGTAGTGAGTGACCGCATGGCTCCACACTTGCTCGGCGCTTGTAACTTCCCGCATAGAATCTCAGCTCCAGGTACTTAGCAAAGGACAATGCCCATGCCTCAGGGGAGAGGGGGACAATTGGTGTTACCTAAAAAGCACGGAATAAAATAAACTCCCAAAACTAATGTCTGCACTCGGGCCAAGTGGTTCATCAGGCCGGAGCTTATCCCTGGTTCTGTAGCATGAAGCAACTAGGAGTATTTCTACTCCCCCCTGGATGAAATGCTAGTCCATCACAAGGTTACCCCAAGCATTGAGGTCGCCGGTACCCATGTATACACTGGGTGGAGAGAGGCACTGTGAGAGTAAAGTGTCCTGCCTAAGAACACGACGCAATGTTCCCAGCCAGGGCCCGAACCCAGACCGCTCAATCCGGAGACGAGTGCACTAATCATGAGGCCATCACGCCTTCGATGGTCTAAGAAAAATTTTGAACTTACATTTTAGTATTTACATCCCAAATTTTACTTGAATTTAAAATTATTTTAACACCTGCTACAGTACAGGAATAACTGGAAGCAATAAATAGTTGTTTAACTGGTTAAAGTGCCCATGTCGTCAAAATTTTTATTTTCCCATCTGATCCTATATTACATGCAATGAACTTTGGCGAAAAAAAATTTCGATTTGGATGGAAAGCGATTTTTCTATGAAGTTTTAAAAACCTGAAAATCCTATTTTATTACGGTCTACCCGTGCCGCTGATCACATCATCGACGTGCTCAGATTTTTGACGTAGATTAAGGAACACGTGACTTCAGGCTTGACTTATCTCGCTTGTTTTACCTCTGTAAATTTAGCTTCACAGTCTATGCAAAATGCTCCTTTCCAGCATTTGGTATGAACTACTAAGTTTAATTTACAGAGGTAAAACAAGCGAATTAAGTCAGCCTGAAGTCACGTGTTCCTTAACTACGTCACAACTTATTCCAAACCAGGGGAAGACTGGTGCGAATGGTGGACCAAAATGGCGGCAAATTTGAATGTTTTTAAAACTTCTTAAACACGGAGCGATCCTATAAAAGGCAAGGACACACCCCCTTGAAGCACTTTGTTGGCTTTCCTGTGCAATGGTGGAAAGCCAGAGTAGCGGTCGCATAACATAGAAGTCGTGGAGAAATAGCGTTTTTTTTTCGCAAACCAACGGAGTCATTTACGTAGAATTATTTAAGGTAAATAATAAAAATACAGTGGAAACAAAACTTCTATTAACACTTTAGATGATGGCTTTGGAGGACCAAAAACGATGAATTATCTTCGTCGTCGCTGCACGTGGAACATTCAAATTGCGCCGCTAACTAAAATAACAAAGCCGATGCCTGCGAGCTATCTGTTTCCATTTATCTTAGCATGCTGGGAACGAAACGAAATCTCGTAATAGGTGATTTTGCTTAGCCTGTAAACACAGACGGATTTTGGTGGGATATTTAAAATTATTCAGGTTTATGAGCGTTATGATGATGCAAACAAAATTCAAATTGAACAACATTGAGTTATTCCTCAAACTGTTCCATATTCAGAGCAAAGAAATTGGAAACAACAAGTACTACGAAGAAACAACAGCACTTGAAAAATGGCAAAGTAAGATTTCGCCAGAATATTGACGTTATAAAGGAAATGAAGACTGAAGGCTGAATGCCATAAAACAACTGATTACGTTCGTAAAAGGTCGACTGAATTTCAACTGCAAGAGTACAACAGCAGCTAATGTTGACGTTACGGAATCTCTTTTAGATAACTGGCTGAAGAATAACCATATTACCGTAGGTAAAATATATTGCCTTCGCATTCTTTTAGTATTTTTTTACGAATTCTCAACCGCAGAAAACCGGCAGAAAAACAGAATCCTGTGGCAACTCGCTAAAACTAGACTTCAGTGAATAAGCCAATCAAATGGGAGCATTAGCCATCCGTTGGGATTTGTGATTGACAGGCTGAACAACTCAGCCTCGTTATATAGGATCGCTCCGTGTTTAAAAAGATTGCATTTTATCCAAATCGCATTTCTCTTTCGCAGAAGTTCATTGGGTGATATATAGAGTCAGATAAGAAAATAAAAATTTTGATGATATAGGCACTTTAAAAACCTGTCTAACCTGCTTGCATTCCTTGCACCAGCTCCATGTAAGGATAGTGTGTTGGAATCCTGGTATAGGTGATTCAAGGTTCCTCATGTGAATGTAGACAGACCCAGTGCCATGCGCAAAGTACCTCACGTGATCTACCATGGGTATGTCACAGTTGGGATTGGGGCAGATGTATGACGGTCTGAAAAAAAATTCTCAAACTCGTTAATAATCCATCGAGTTTAAACAAAGGAAATTATGACCATGGCACTCTTCGAACATCTGATCCTAATTAGAATAAAGCTTTATGATTATAATTACTTCTCAAACTCACTGATAACCCATTGACTCCCATGCCGCCTGTAACTGGCCGTGACGAGACTTGGCCTTTGTTCCACTTCTGACGTCATCACCTTTGACCAAAATTGGTATCATCTATACCATCCTTGGAGACCCAGGAACTGTTAGTTGGGGCGATGCGATATTTCTGGACAAGCGATATTTTCTGGCAAAAGTTTTCATCAAGAGCAGACAAGCCTCTGAGCACTTATTCTTCCCAAACCAGTTACAGAAGTGTTCGAATTCTGTCGCGCTGATTGGCCAGAAAAAGTAAAACGCAACACTATTGAAAAGAAAGGCATGCTGTCACATTGCAAATGCCTTTTCGAGTAGATTGGAGCTAATTTGGTACATATCCAGCCTGGAAATCTCCAAAATGTCAAAAAAATGCGTTTTTGACAAAATGCTGTGGGAGTCAATGGGTTAATAATTCATCGAAGGAAAGGAAAGGAAATCAAGACTTTGACAGCGTTTGAACATCTGATGTAAATTAGCATAGATTTTTACGGTTTTATTTCTCCATTTTCTCCATAGCTTTAGTTTTCAATTGACAAGTATTTCATCGCGAAATCCAAACACCGAAAAGAGATTTGAAAATATGAGCAGAGGAGTATTTTTGACGGAGCTCTCGGAAGCAGTTTATTGCTGTGAGCTTCACTAACCTAGGCATTGACCGTATTCTTGGGTCACATAAAAACTGCAATCCTTATCTTCAGTATCAGAAAAATTTTTTGAAAATTTTCTTTCGCACGAAGTGTTTTCAACTGCTTGGTATTGAACAAGACAGCAAAACATTTGACAGCTTTTAACACAGGTTGCAACATTTTGTGAAACTTATTTCACAAACTGAATGACTAGTCATTTCAAGTTTGCATTTGATTTCAAAACACATCACAATTTACCTAAAACAGTATATCTCCAGAAACCCGCCAAGAGTGATGTCGTTTCGTCCATAAAACTCCATGAAAACGGCCCTGAAATACATTTTGAAACAACGGTTAAAATTGCGATGTAAATTTGACTGTGGCATTTTTGTTCCACCTGTAAACTAGAAGAGAAAAAACCGTACTTCCCAATTGTTCTGCCTCGAGCCTACTCCCTTGGCAATTTTCCATCACCCACCCTTCCACTGTTTAATAACTAATCCAAGATGGCCACTTGAATACTCGATACTGGTCGATGCCTAAAATGCACCTGCACTAAAGGCTATTTGTAATGGTAATAGATGCTCAACAGTAGCAATTAAATAATGAAAGAATGAAAGATGCGAATGCAACCATAATACTACTGGAAAAATGACCTGAAAAAATTCAGGCTTTGAACGGGATTCGAACCCACGACCTTTGCGATACCTGTGCAATGCTCTACCAACTGAGCTATCAAAGCCACATGAGAGCGGTCGCGTCTGGGTTCGGCCTCAGGTCATTTTTCCAGTAGTGTTATGGCTGCATTAGCAACTTTCATCCTTTCATTATTTAATTGCTACTGTTGGACATCTATTACCATGGTTCATATACTTCAGGCGAATATTTCGTCCACTGAACATAAAGGGCCGAACCCAGACATGGCCTCTCTCATGTGGCTTTGATAGCTCAGTTGGTTGAGCATTGCACCGGTCACTGTTTCCAATACTGTCAGCATCTGTAGGTAAGCAATGTCTCCAACCTCACCCCCCCCCCCCTCCATTAGCCAATAAGTTCCTTCCATGGCCATGTAGCTACTTACCATGGACTTATACATGGGCGTGGCGAGTTGTTGGATTCATTTGAGTAGCTTATGAATAACACTGCGATTCTTTGATGAGCATATGGATCTAAACAGTCCACTTGCTAGAAAACAAAATTATCTCAAGTTAGTAGCTGCTACAAACCAAAAATTTCGGCTCGAGTTTACAGTGAATTCTCCCAAAAAGGGATAAAGGAACTAAAAGTGGATGGGGACATGGGACTTGGGGACTTGGAACTTGAGGACGTGGGACGCAGGGATCAGGGACGCGGGGACTCGGGGACATGGGACGTAGGGACTGGAGGACTTGATAAACCAACAACACCTGATTTTTGTGCTGCATTTGTTATATACAGTTTTTGGTGCTCTTGAGGAAGGTATTATATGCTGGAGAGTTTGTCAGCAGACTAGTACCTGATGATTTCCAGCGTTCATGGTTCGGCCTGATATGTTTGCTTGCCTGTTTAAACGACAAAGAAAGACCTGTTAAAGAACAGATTTATTTCGAACTGCTTTATGTTATTTGCATTTAGTTCACTAGTTCTCTAAAAGTGTTTTTTTCTGTGTGAAATTTTGTGCATTTGAAGTTTTACTACAAAAACAATTTCTCTCGGTCAGAGCAAATCACTCATAATCAGACTTTTCTACCGTAAATAGACTACAAATAGAACCTCCTTTGCTTCGTCCGCCGAGTGAGACCCGTAAGAAACCCGCGAGAAAAAATAGCTGCGAGAGATCCTGGGGACGAGAAGCAGCCATATAATAAACACCATTATAGCGCCGAGCTACAAACCCCGGCTACAGACAGCCAAACAAACTCTCACAGCTTTAAAAAACTTCACTGAATTCATAAAGGGTGACTTTCCTTGCCACCTAAGGTGAATAGAGATAAACTTGTGTTGATTGTGTATCAAAAAAATTCAGCCTGCTCCAGGGACCAGTCAGATTGCAGGATTTACTGAATTCCATCCACTCACGAGCTGAAAGAAAAGTAAAACACCTTTCTCGAGAGAGCACCGAAAATTGTACTTTACAAATGCAGCGCACAAATCAGGTGTTGTTGTTTATCACGTCCTCGAGTTTCTAAGTCCCACGTCCCCGAGTCCCAGTGTTTTCACGTCCCGCATCCCTGCATCCCACATCCTCGAGTCCCCACGTCCCCTGACCGCGGCAGTTCACAGTCAGTATTAGTAGACCCTGTAATACCTTTCTGTTGAAATGAAACGGGCTTGCTGGAACAAACTGATCCTTCTGCTCTTGCTCTTCTTCATTTGGTCTTTCTGAAACATTGATCTTTGGGCTGCTAGTTCCATGGGGACAACTCTTCTCTTCCTTGCTCTTCCTAACCTTCTTCCCGCCAATACCTTCAAGCCTTTTAGAACTGGCTTCGGGACACAGCCATCCCATTTTTCGTCAGATGAATTTGTCCTCCCTGGGCACGAAAGTCGGACACCAAGGCTTGGAAGAGTATGTCGTTAGGATCCATTGTCAGTGACGCTGATAACAGAGGGTGAGGTTCCAATCTGCACACCAGTTTACTTAGACGGCGCTGGTGAAGATTCGAAAAATCAAACTCCTCCATACCCTCCTCAGTCAAGTGATGAGGGTGGGTATCTGGGTCGAACCGTGCCGACCAGTAAATATCTCGAGGCAGAGCAGATCTTAAGGCAATGTTTCTACCTGCTTCTGTCAACAAATATGGGAGTGGATAGTCAAGAAATGGTGAGCTGGCTAAAATGGTGCTTTTTAACGCTGACAGGAAAACTTCACTTCCTTCACTTGAATCTTGCTGTGTTGTTTCTGTCAAGTTTTTCTTCTGTTGTGAATAATCTTCACCATTGCCCTCTTTTTCAGTCAATTTCTCTTCATCTGATTTCATCTTCTTTTCAAAATTTTTAGCCGCCACTTTCCATTCCTCAATTAAATGGTTCGTATCTGGTGGCAAGGCGAACTCATCCATGAGAAACTGCAGTTCTAATCTCAGACTGTAAGCAACATACACCATGTGTTGGAAAATACGCTTCACTTTAGCCAACACGAAACTGTTGCCTCCTCGGAGATTCACTGTGCAGAAAAGATCCGCTGGGCAGCCATCAATGAACATGAGTGTCTTGGACTCTCCATTCTAGCAAACATGAAATACATTATCAGGAAGGAATCTATGGGAACCAACATTCTCCCCTTAAAGGAGCTACATTAAGCACTTACTGACTGGTCCCAAGGAAAACAGCGAGTTTAAAATTCGTTTTCCCGTGACATTGAGGTCGAGGGGAAAAAAAACTCACTGTGTCCCATGGGACCAGTCATCAAGTGTTTGTTCTACCTCCCAACTTAAAACTAGAAAAAAACTGCGAAGAAATCGTCTGCTTAATGCCAGCTGGCTCACAAATTTGCCACGGTTTCAAGGAGCATGACCTGATCCTGTGCGACTCCAAAGTTCATGTTGTTTTTTCCTTACAGAGTTCGTGAGTTTTGTTCGCCCTAGGGAGTTAGTGAGTTTTAATTTGACCCACGACACAAGACGCGTTCTCCTCCAATCGGAAAACGTATTTGAGTTGGGAGGTATAACAACATGGCTTACATAATTTATTTCAAAAAGTTTACCCCAGTTTTTGTAAAGTTCATTGTTAGTAATCCATGTTAATCTTCTCCATCCTTAACCATCCTAGTTCTTTTATGTTTTGTAAAATCTCTTTGGTGTTTTCTGTCTTATTAAACTACCATATTCAGGTTTCCTTCAATTTAAACTTAAACTAAGGTAATTTTGTACATTGCCAAAGTAACTCAAAAGGCTGTGACTGAGTGAAAGATTCTGACAATTTTTTACTGGATCTTCTGTAAAAAATATGTCATAAAGTTTCATTGAAAACAAATTTAACAAATCAGTAATGTTTACGTGACTCCTGATTCTCTGATATGCAATATACACCTATACACATCTAATCTTTTCAGTCAAGACAGTTGAGGACATCATCTCACAAGAGCAATGTTTATAATAAACACCAAGTTCTCCAAAAGAGAATCATAGAAAACAGATTAAAACAGTACGGAGAATCTAGAGGCTGAACTTAGAAAATAAAAGTGCCTACAGAAAGTTTATATGCGATACTGCACAGTACTACCTTAAGGGTGTATCTCTGAACTCTGAATGACTGACAGGAACCCAGTTGTGGTCGACTAAGCTGCTCCATGGAGCAAAGAACATCTGCTCGAGTACATCTGGCTATCCGCTCAATTACTACCTAAAAAAATGTGAGCTTCTTTTAAAATACAGCACCAGGAGTCTAGTTAATATAGAGAGGAAAGCGAAGTTTACTTAAGACCACTGAAACAGTTATTTTCAACTGAGGGAGGTGTCTGCTTTACAGTGATGTCTGTCTTGACATGATTGACGGTAGATTTTACTATTAACAGTTAAAGGGGCACTCTCACTGTATCAAAACTGTTATAAGTCACGAAATGGTCCCTAAATTGATGCAATAAGAACTTAATTAGCTCTAACTAAGGGCACGTTTGTTTTGGATATTCCAGAATAAGAATATATACCGGAATATATTCCGGCTATTCTGCTCCTGGGAGCAGAATAGTCGGAATGAAAATCCAGGTATTCCGGAATGAGAATAGTTCCCAAACAAACGCTTACTCGCATTATTCCAATTATTCTTATTCCGGATTGATTCCGAATGAACGTGCCCTAAATGATTAAAAGCAATTCTTGAAGAAAGCCCACACTGCAGCAACATTTTTGCAACATTTTCAACGATTTTCAAGTCAAACATGAACCTCTGAAAAACTGACATCTATACACTTTTTCAAAAATCCCTTTCCATCCTTGCCAAATTTAGCCATTCTTAATTTCTAATGGGTTCTAATCATTTGTCAAGTACTGCTCTACAAAATAAAACCATTACTGTTCAGCTTCCAATGATCAATACATGTTATTGATATTTCCAAAATCATGCTAAAAATGGTGACAGCGTCCCTTTAAAGTACTCACTGGTTTAACATTCAAGACCAGAGTGATCCCATGTTGCAAGAGCATGTCCTGGGCCAGTCTTGAAACAGTTTTCTCCACCAACAAAATGTTTGGTCGTAAAGAAACCACTCTTGCTACAAAGTTCTTCAGAAACTCATATTCTTGGAGAACAAGAGGATCAAGAGAAGCCAGGCGGTTTTCATTACGCTGTGTACAAAGAGAAAAAAAGATCATGCTTTAAGGGAAGGCCCACTGTGATTGACTCTCCTCTGACTCGGACTAAATATAACATAATTAGTTTTTTGGGTATTAATCGAGAGCTTATTGCATCTTAACCAAACATCAATATTTAGTAACTCATTTTACAAAATTAAAGGAAATAATAGTGTCTTGAAGCTCTTAATCACAATTACAATTACAAATGTTTTGCAGCCAGTGGAGGCAGCGTGGTTGAGTGGTCAGCGTGTCGGACTCGCCATTCAGGGGTCAAAAGCTTAAGTGCCATGCTGACCACCACTTGGATTCAATGGTAGCCCTAAGATTAAATCCTCAGCCATGCTTGTAAATAGCTAACTGGTTTGCCTTAAGCCAGTTGGGATTCTCAACAATGTTATGTTCAATTTGAATTACTTGTTTCAGTTGTTTGCTCAGCTGCACGAGCCTTTGAGCTACTGAAGGTAAATTACCCATAAAGCCAATTGTAAATAGTTTAGTTTTCAGCTTTTATTCCATTAGTGATTGTAAATAGGTTCTTACTGTACTTTGCATGTACAGTATATTAATGTCTGTGATGCACATTTTATTATTTCTAAAATTTAATAGAAAATGTGCAACATAAATATTTATTATTATTATTATTATTATTATTATTATTAAATAAAGGTTATCATTATCATTATCGTTTTATTGTTAGTGTTAGCGTTATCATTTTAACTTTTTTGTTACAATTATTGTTATCAGTGTTATTGAATTAGCTTCATCACTGACCTGATAATCAATGGCACAACTAAGAACCAGAATTTTAGGGTTGCTCAACACACTGGCCATCTTCTTATTTGCAATGTTTTTTGTGAACACAACACCACTGATCATCTCACAGTCACTCTTGCTCCCTCCAGGAATCTTCTTGAACTTAACATATGTACAGATATCCATATCATCATCTTTACGAACGTCAGGAGTCAACTACAGAGATGAGTACACAACATTAAAGAAAGTACATGACTGTACAGTCAAGCCTTCCATACAAGGAAACTACTATTACTTGATACACTGTCAGTGCAGCTGGAACTTTTCATGGTATTGTTTCATAGGAGGATAAAAAATTGAAGACCAAAATTCTTTTGTTCCTTTCACATGGATATAAATGTAACTGTATAGTTCTCTGTAATTGGCCACTCCCTATTGGGGTTTTTTAAGGACCAATGTAAACAAACACAGATAGATAAATATTCAAATAAACATAACTACATTAACAATCCCAGCTGATGGGAGGCAGACCAGTTGGCTATTTACAAGCATTGCCGAGAAGTTTGAGAACTCAGGGCTACCAGGAACAACATGAACTAGCCGTCAGAACCGGGTTTCAACCAGCAAGGTACGGATTTCAAATCCAGTGCTCTAACCACTCAGCCACACTAGTACTGCCTCCCCACAATGTATACTGTTCATTATTATTCAACAAATTGTAACACTATCCAAATATGGTCATGATGCTCTCGATATCTGTCATCCATAGGTAACAGATATCCGGCGATATACATAGCTTCGTACGTATGTCGCTTCGTAGGTATGTCGCCAGAAATGTTTAAAAATGTTACAAGCTTGGAAATCAATTTTGTTATCAATTTGTTGAATAATAAAACAATTATCCTGCTCAATCTCGTGGAATATCGTCTGACTTTAGCTGACTCGGCCTACAGCCTCGTTGGCTAAGTATCAGACGATATTCTGCGCGATTTCGCAGGATAATTGTTAAATATAATATATACTGTTTAAAATGATGAGTTCTGGAAAACTACTGCTTTTTTATAAGAAGGACTCATATCCAGGAAGGTTCATGAGTAGAACAAAAAACAAATTTTCAAATTGAACTACAACAGTGTTTTTCATATTCTGGTTTTAAATTAAGCTTTAAAACATCCCTGGCAATAAAAATGCATTCCATATTAAACTAGAGGGGGTAACCGGGTTTATGGTGGAGGATTATAATCAGAAACTTTGACATTTTGTTTTAAGTACAGTACAAGTATAATGGAAAGTTGGGGCTTGTTAGCAGAATGGCTTAAAGTTTAAGTAGCAGTTTACAGTATCCATACACGCCCCATGATAGGCCAATGGAAATTCTGATGGGACGGGAATCTTAAAAGCCAATTTGAGAAATTTTAAGGAAAGTATGAAGTTAAACTGCAATTTATATGTTCCTTAGGAGGGTATTAATTAACAGATCATTTCTGGGTCCAACAAGATAAAAATTATCGTATCTCTCATGCTCTACCTGCTCACTAATTATCTTTACAATAGGCAATATTGTTTCTTTCCAATCAACTGAAAGCCCAGCATCCTTCAATAATTGTTCCAACAGAGTATTTAGATGGAATGCATGTGCAGCCCTGAAAGGGAAACAACAACATTTTATGATGACTTGTTTAAATCTTTCATCTTTCGACTAGCTATAGATCAAGTGTTAGTGCTTGCCCTTTAAAACATGCCCAATGGCATACGTAGTTATGGTACAAATGTCAGTAAGAGGCGGCCTGTGGGTCCTTCAAAAACCAAGGGTCTCACAGTCATAATTTTGCTAAATTTTCCCAGTCAAGCAAACTATTTGTTTTTATTAGTAGTTATGTTCATCTCACATTCTTGATTCTTTCACAAAGCTTTATCATAGTCTTGATTTTTTAAAAGGCTAGCGAAAAAGTTTCAAAGTACCATTTTTTTTTATAAATCATCTGATTTTCAGAAACAACACAATGTTTTTTCAAAAACATGTTTCAACAGAGTCTTCAATCTGTCATTTTTAGTTTGAATTAAAAAGTACAAAGTTGAATATACATGTATAGTGTGCAAAAAACAGTTACTCCCATAGGAATGTCATCAACACAAACATCTTTGGCTGAAATGTGTAAACCTTTTTCTTGTATTGATGGCACACACACATAGTTACTCAAGTCTGATCTGTTTTATCAGGCTTCAAAACCACATACCTCAGACGTTCCATGGCTAACCTCTCACCATTATCCTCCCTTAGCTGGTCAATTTCAGGAGCAGGAGGTCGGTCCACACCAATCTTCCGGGCCATCATAGCTCCGCTGAATATCTCATCTGGGGTATTGCTAGTACTGAGCACTATTTCTTCTTGATTTTTCCTGTTGCTGGGTCTCAGTGGGGTGTAGGGGTACCCCTCATTGTACACATACTGCTCCAGTGGAGGTGGAGGGGTGTCTGTTATCAGAGAAAGTTTGGAGCCTCCTACTTCATTCTGGGCGTCCGGTGATGCAATGCCAAGTTTTCCAGGCTGCAGTAAAAAAATATTGTTACCGTAAATCCTCAAGTTAGCAACTCCCCTTAAATGAGAGCCCCCTTCAAATAAACGTGCTTTATCAGCCAAAATTTAAAATAAGTGCCCCTGTTTTATGGAAGAGTACTGAGCGAACAAAGGATGCAAAGGTTTGGTCATTTTCAATTACAAGCAAGTGATTGTCAACTCATTCAAGCACTGCACATTGACCATCCTAATGGATGACAGCAAAGATCTGCTGATTTATTGTCTAAATCCCAACCAACCTTGTTCAGCAATGGGTTATACTATGTACATTGTACTGTAGTTCTTCCTATGAGACTTCTGAGGGACTGACAAATACATATTACAAAAACCTGATCATATCTTACCATGATTTAATTTGGGAAAAATTAAATAAGCACATACCCCCACCTCAATTAATTGCCTCCCTCAAATAAACACCTCTCATCTTCCCCATCATTTTGAAATAAGCACCCTGGCACTATGTGTTTCCCAATGTTCCTCATTAAAAGTTACTGTCATTTGCTAATATTATTGTTGGTAACTGGGTGCAGGAACGCATTCCAACTGAAATACATGAAGCATTGGGAGCGTTTACTAGTGGCATAGGGTGTTTGCTGTTACTATATGGAATGAAATGTGACCTAAGGTGACCCATCACAGACTAAACATAGCAAAGAAATTTACTGATTCAATAGTGAGAGCTGTGACATTTCACTCTTAAATATATTATGAGATACATTCCATTCCAAGAAAGTTCTCTGCCTGGATGCTACAACACTGCAGGTTATAGAGCTTCAAACCTGAAACTTCACCAGTATGCTTTTTCATTCCCCATTTAGGTACCTTGTCCAAGAACATAACAGAACAACCCCAGCCAATCTTCAAACTCCCGTTAGGGCCTGTTTACAAGGAGAGATGGTTACCCTAGCAAGTGGGTTACCCTAGCATTCACACATTTCTTCTTATTTTCTTTGTCATGTTTACCAGACAGCTAGGGCTACCAGCTGGCTAGGCAGGTTACCCTATCTGTCTGCTAGGGTTAGCCTTGCAGGCAAATTAACTTCATCCCTTGTAAACACTCTAGGTAGGGTTAGCCCGCGTACCAAGGTTAACTTTCTAATTGTTTTCAGACCCATTGAGTGTAACCAGGCATAAATTTGTCTCAGGTTGCAGGGTTACCCTACCTTTGAAATTTTGCTTGTAAACCTGGTCTACCTTTTGCCCTCAGGCTAGGGTTAACCCGCTTGCTAGTCAGGGTAACCAACTACATCACATCGACTAGACCATGTGAGACTCCTTATTTTTCATACATGGTGTAGAAATCACACTTCAACTTTCTTTCTTAAATTAAAAAAGTTGGCATGAAGAGGACTCGAACCCGGACCATCGGATTAGCAAGTGGGAATCATATCCACCAAACCACCGATGTCACTCTGCCAAATTCTCAATTTTTTTTACTAGAAATCCTAACCCTAATATAAAAGCTAACCCTAACCCAATCTAAGCTAATGTAGGCTAACTGGAGCGCTATTTAGGCTAACCGAACGATATTTAGGCTAACAGAAGTGCTATTTAGGCTAACAGGAGTGCTAATTAGGCAGCATGGCTTATCTGGTTTAGGCCGATGATATTCGCTATACAAAGAACTGAGTGATGTGTGGTGTAATATGTCATGGGCTGTCTATCTGGTTTAGGTCGATGATATGTATTGCTTTCCTTCTAATTAGGCAGCTATACACAAGGGTGCCAAATAAATGGATTCTCTTGGATAGAAGACAACAAATCAAATCCTATCTTCTCTTGTAAAGACAATAATATATTACACACCTCTCCAAAATGTTGCAGATCAACCTTAAGTGATAATTCACTGTCTCCTTCCTCTGAGGTGACACCATTCATTAAATCCAGATCCAGAAGCTTTGGTCCTAACATACATGTACCACAAAGAGAGCAAACATTTCATGTCAAAATGTTTGATAGTTTTCACAGCTCCCAACTAAAACCACTTAACTTTTAGTTTCCATAGCATGAAGCTACTAGGAGTTATTTTCATTTCCCCCTGGAAAGCGTGCTGGTCTATCAAAAGGTTTCTCTTGAACATTAAATCTTCCAGAACCCAATCATACACTTATGTAGAGAGAGGTGCTGTGAGAGCAAAGCATGCAGTTTAAGAACACAGCACAATCCTGTCCCCCAGTCTGGAATTAAACAATTGACTAAAACCATTTGCATTTTTGCTTTTAGTTACCTGTTTTACCATTATTTGGTTTTCCGGATGCCTGAAAGAACAAAACAATTATTGACTGAGACTAGGAATAATAAAATATTCAAAACATAACATGATACAAAACTTGACATTTGATTTGCTTCACGTCAGAGGCAAGTGGCAAATCATTGAACAGTTGGAATGCATGGTTACTTTGGTTACATATCATTTAGCCAAAATAGGACACATGGTTTATGAAAATTCATCCATCATCTGCTTTGGTTTTAATATATCAGACACAAGAAAAGAGTTGAAAATACGACATGCAACAGAGTCTAATTTTTGACAAGATTCGAGGTGTTTGAACACATGATGAAACTCTGTCTCAAGTGTTTGATATATCTTCTTAATCGATACAAAACCTGGAGTATTTACAGAGAAGTAAAATCGTCAAAATCTTTGCTCATTAAGACCAGGTATCTCAAACTCCTGCATGTTTGTGATTTTCTTTGTTTTAATTTGATGAATTACTAATGAATTCGAGAAGTAATATTATCACTTAGCCAAAATAGGAAAGTTAACGTGGTACGTGAGGATTCATATCACATTTGTGTGACTGGCCAAAATAGCACACATAGCATGTGAGAATTTATCTGTCAGTGAATAATATTTGATGTTTAATTTTAGCTGTTCATCAACCAATTAAAATGGTTTGAGATTGGCTGGGAAGTCTACACTGTACCATAATTGTTAAGTACAGATACAACTGGTTTGGTTTTGGTTTTATAACACTCAGTTAACCACTCTATCTTTAGCGATTGTTTTGAAAATTAAATTTAATATTTAATATTAAATGATTTTTTATCTTAACCTCTTGAGAAACACTGGTATCAAACTCCTCCAAAGCTGATTCAACACCATGCTGCTCTAACTGTCGGAACCAGTGAGGCACTGTTTCATCATTATCATCATCAACATGCTCACTGACGATCTCAACACTCTCACTCAGGGATTCATTTTTGTCAGCAGGCTTGTCTGTCTCTGTCCAGAATAGTGATGACTTCTTAGTAGAAACTTCTCGCAATGCAGCCTGTTTCAATGTTGGAATAAATGTCATAAATTAATCATTCCAGGCATTTTTTCTCCCTTTTCGTGTAACCTGCAAATAATTGCCTACAAATAACAGTCTGCTTGTGTGTAGTACCGTCTAAATTTATGTGTTTTGCTTCAAATAATATTTCTGCTTTATGAATGCATAATTGTAACCACAATCTCTGGTGAAATGTTGCAGACCGTTTCCATGAGCTGTCATCGAGTGATTTAAATATGAAAGCAAACTTAGTGATCAAATCAGAAAACAACTATTATTGAAGTCGGTTATGGCAAAATATTATGATTTGTCAGTGTCTTAGAGATCAATTATTTGCCTCAGCCAGTTGGCTTTTGAGATCTCACTTTGAGGAAGGTACATATATTTTCTGTAATTGCACAATGGTTCCTTACCACTCCAGGTTGATACAGAACATATTCATCCTTAAAGACTGCTCCTCCGTCACGTGCATTGGGTACAGGCTCAAGCCAACCAGACTCCAGCAAACCTTGACCAATCATAACAGCTTGATTTCTGCAGTGTGTTCAATATAAGTATTAATTACTCAAAGGTGGGTCTCCAATTATATTACCAAAAAAGTGTAAGATTTTTTTTTTTTAAGTTTCATGGAATGACCTCTAACTTAAAGACATTTTTAATGATAGTTTAGTCAATCAAGTTCCCCTATATTCCCTTAGGCAGAAATTGAAAGTAAATTAACACAATTATTTTTATGTACAATGTAGTCTGCAGGGTTGTCATCAAGTTTTAATTCACCTGTGGCCTTGATCTTCACAATCGCAGCGATCTTGTTACTTTATGGGCAAATTGTATCAACCACAGGCCAGTTCATCCATAACGTGAAGGGTCCATCAAACATACTAAGCTTGCCGTAACAGATGTTACAGGTTACAGTCCTATTGACAGCCAGGGTTTATATGTAGTCTACACTGCAGCACTTATGTGGCAAAGGACCAATGTTCTCAAAGGAACATGGAAAATCAATGAAAATTTGCATGATCAAAAAGAAAGCCAAAACATTTTTTTCCACACAACAACTTTTAATTATTGAATGCAAAGGGTAACTGTAAGGGGGGTTCCACTGTATTCAAAAGGAGCGCAATTATAAAGAAAAACAGAAACTAGATAAGAACTCGTATATTTCATGAGGATATTTTAATAACACATCCTCGTCAGTGAATGATGAGAGGATATGACATGTATATACTACAACTACAACGTCAAATGAATGTCAAACAAGGATCACGCCCAGGTCCCTGTCTTTGGGTATCAGCGGGACTATGCTCTATGTCCCCTTAAGTCTTAAGTGTTCTTATTTGTAGAAGGACTAGATAACAAAAGGCAATTAAGACTGACAAAGTAACATAAGTAACATAACAGAGATTGTCTGATCAGCATGGGTGGGTGCGTCATGAGCTATGGGTCTTGTGTTGTGGATCGTGGGTCCAAGATCTCCCATGTATACACATCATTTATATTATATACTTTTACGCTGTTTCAAATGCCCTCTCGCAACAGCAGCTTTGTCTGCAATCCCTTTGTAGCCTGTACACTAAGTGACTCGTCAGTGGTTCACAATTCTGATGTAAGAATGTCCAACTCACTGGTGTATCCACGATAACGAAGGCTGCTACTGCAAGGCTTTTGGCAAACACGTGCATTTCAGCTATTTTTAACCAATCATACTTGAGCATTCCCACACTACTAAATGAAGAGCCCTATGGTTGCTACAAGGCGGATGCATGATGACTGATCCTTAGCTTTCATGAAATCAATAAATCGTGACCAAAATGAAGACAAAAATCCCACGAGATGTTTGCTAGAAAATGACTCAAAAGTTTGGTTGCAGCCACGACACATCAGCTTTTTTGTGTTTCTCAAAAGTTGATCTGTTGTTCTTTTCTTTTACTTGAAATGCGGACAAAAATCCATAGAACATTATATCCAAGTTGTAGGGTAACATGAGTTCTGCTATTCCATTTGCGTGAGTTCTGAAACAAACAAGCGAGTTCAACACCGTTTTCTTTTTTGATTAATGCATTCATTCTTGGCAAACATGCATGCTGAAATTGTTTGCCAGA
Organism: Platygyra sinensis; assembly: GCA_019787425.1. Lineage (NCBI taxonomy): Eukaryota > Metazoa > Cnidaria > Anthozoa > Scleractinia > Merulinidae > Platygyra > Platygyra sinensis. Next base: position 68,033 of record JAHPZR010034238.1, read on the forward strand.
CCAGAAGGAAAAATGTTTATAGTTAATGGGAGACAGTTTTCCTTTGTTCAACGTTTCATAAAAGGAGTTCGGGGGAATTAATTTGTGAGCAGGCAATTGCAAACTTGGACCAAGCACTGAGGGAGCTAATATATATCTTTCTTTTATCTCCAACAAACATGACCCGTGACCCACCCACCCACATGATTTAGCCTCAACCAACATAACAACATAACAGTAGCAAAGAGGCAAATGCTCAAGGTCCTCTGTTCATTGTTCAATGTTAAGAATTTATTGTTCAGTGTTCATGGTTCTTTAAGGTCTTTCTTGTCTCCTCAATGCTATCTTGGGGGGTTTGGGTGTGGGAGGAGTCAAGGCTGATGGGCTCACAGGGGTGGGTGGTGGATTGGCAATGGTCTTTTGGGGCCCCACAGCGGCCTCTGGTGTTGGTGTTTCCGGGATAGGACAGGGTGGAGATCTGATTGCTGATTTTGGGTAGCTGGAGCTGGGGTGTCCTGGGACAGGGGTAGTAGGAACTCTGCTTGTTAAGCCTTTGCTAAGAGGGGATTCTGGGGTTGGCTGATTGGATGCCAGGGTAGCTGGCATACAGGTTGTTGTTGGCCGCAAGGGTGGGTGACGTGGCAGGCTTGGCAGGTGGCTTAGTGATGTGTCGGAAGTCATCATGGATTAAAGCACTTCAAGGTTGTAGTGCTTGGAAGGGACATATCTCCTCAGGAACTTGCAGTTGCAAAGGATGATTCTACCAGATCCATCAACATCCACTACATATTGATCAAATTGCAGACCTCAATGATGACACATCTTGTCTGACTTGTTGAGATGTGGACCTAACTGATTTTGAATACTTATGTGGTGGCCACATGCAGGTAATGAAGTGGTAATCTCCTGGTGTGCACTGGCACTGCTCAGCTTCTTTCATGTGCCTTTTTCCTAAGGGCTTCCTCTCTGGCTGCTAGAGTGTCACTCCAGGATGGGTGAGGTATGTAGTGGCTGGGAAGTATGGGTAAATGGAGTCCTTGATAGGTCTGCCAAATACACACTGGGCAGGTAAGAGCTTTGTGGCAGGATCAGGGGTATTCCAGTATTGGAGTATGGTGCGCTGTAGGGCATTAGTGTGTAGACTGCCATGTAGGTCTGTGTTGTTGGTGATGAGTTTTAAGACAGGATAGTTTTGATGCCAATTAATGCTCTGCAGTTTGAGTGTGGGTGTGCTACAGATGACAGGTGGTGATGTACTCCTCAGTCCTTGAGGAACTGACATGTGGTGCCTCAGGGCCACGATCTGTCACACACTCATCTGGGATGCCAAATGTTCCAAATATGCATCCTAAACTGTCAATTAAGCCCTGGGACCTTGCTTGCGCCTCTTTGATGATGGGCCAGTTTGAATATCTGTCAACCACAACAAGGTAGTTCTTACCCCTGTAGTGAAAAAGTCAGCAGATATGCACTGGAAGGGATAGAGACATGCTGGCAGGACAGGAGGGAAGGGTGGGGCATTAGGTTGCAAGGGTGCCATATGGTTGCAGTAATGACAGTTTGGCCATGTGGTGGTGATGGCTGGGATTATGCCTGGCCAGAAAACAATCGTTTCTGCATGTGCAGTCATGGACATCATGCCCTTGTGCACTGAATGAAGGGTGACCGTGAGAGCATGTTGGCGGAGGGAGGGTGGGATGACTGTGCGTGCTTTGTAAAGTATTATGCCATCCACTGTGTACAGGTGGTCACAAAACTGAAGGTATTCATGGGGTGCCGGTGGTAGCTCATGACGAAATTCGAGGAAGCTTGATTTAATGATGGATATGAGCTGTACCAAGTTGGTGTCACTTACTGTGGCCCCTTGATGCAGTCCCAAGTGATGGCCAGGGTGTTCAGGGAAGAGGATACTAATGATGCCAGCTCATCATCTACAGTAGTGCAGGATGCTGGATGCTGGATGCTCTCTACAGCAGATACCAGTCAGGAAGGAGTGTCCAGAGGGGTTGAACAGGGGTGGGATGTCTGAAGCACCTGAGGCTGCTATGTCATCTGGTAGTAGCATCATGTCTGGGTTTGTGTGACCGATAGGGTGATGGAAGACTGTATCAGCAGCTTTGTGTTGTATGCCTGGGAAGTGCAAGAATTTGTAGTGCAGGGTCTTTTCCTTAAGGTTATGAAGCCAGGCGTTTGAGATCTCCTCAAGGGATCGATCACTTAATACTTTAAGTAAATGTTTGTGATCAACAGCAATGATCAAGTCACTGCAGCCCGGTACAAAGAATATGGCTTTATCGAGGGCATCAGCAACAGTGAGGGCCTCCCCTTCCACTAGGGCGTAGCATGATTCAGCAGTATATGTGAAGCGGCTCCCAACAAGTGTAACTTTCAAACCTGTGTGGCAGCAAAAGGGTTCAGGAGAAGGGGCAGTTGCAGTGTTTTGGAATAGCCAGAATCCTATGTCTGTTTGAGACCAATCTGTGGCTAGGCTCGAAGATGTGTACTTCCTCTTCAATTTCATCAATAATCACTGATTTGGACTCCTCAAACAGTCCATTAAGGTCACTGTCCCATTTGAAGGGTGTGCCAGGTTTGAATGACTGGCAGAAGGGTAGCATGCACTGTTGCTGCAAAGGCATATGACATTCTTAGCGCAGTACAGGCCTCTCAACTCAGGAACAGTTTGTCGGCATCACTGTTACATAAACAATTTGGCAGGTTTCAAGGGTCTGCACGGATCAGGATCTGCCAGTGAATCTCAAGATGATGGCATCAAGTATCCTTATTCCATTCTTGTTTGCAGCATGCATGTGCATTGTTATGGGGATCAAGTCATCTTTGCATAGGCCAACGCGTCGGATCACTTTGATGCTAGCCAGGCAGCTCTGGCAACTGGTATCAGCCATGGTGGAGATTGTTATTGTTTTCGGCTGCTGTTTGATAGGCTTGTATCCTAGTGCCCTGTAGTCTCTGGGTGGGTGGTAGCAGTGAGTGCGAGAAATGGCTGAGGCTTAGATGATTGTCGGACCCAACAATCATTGAGGTGGTTGTACATTGACACAAGTTGTGAAGTTGTACATGAGTGTTGTTGGTGAAGGAACTGCCTGTGTTCCTTTTGAGGTCTTTTCAAAGCTGTTCCTCGCAACATTTGAGCAGTTGTATGACCATGTCTTTGCCTTTAAGTTTTGTTGCTTTGGCGAAATCTTGATAGCGGGTTGGATCCTGCAGATGATTTGGTTGGTCACTGCACTTTCTCAACTTTAGCTGTTGCTTGTGTAGCAGGCTGACTAGTGGTATATATGATGGTATATGTGTGTGTGTGCCATTCAAGTGAACCGTAAGAAGTACAGTGGCAAGTTCGTCTTTAACATCTTCTGTCTCATACTCACATTCGGGGTACAAGCATCTTTGTTTTGGCATTGTGTGTTTTCCTTGAGGCAACCTTTCCTCATAGTTGGGTTTTGTTGTGGTGTGAAAACAACATGAAAACAAAAATGGTGGTCTATGTAGGCACATTGTTCAATATTGCTGTTCTTTGCGTGGTTTTTAACTAAGGGAGACTCTTGCTCTGGTTTGTTTGTCATGATATCCTCTCATCATATATAAGAGCTCACCTATTTCATGAAAATATTTTAATAACACATCCTCGTCAGTGAATGACGACAGGATCTTACATGTATATATTTCAATACAACATCGAGTGAACGTCAAATGAGGCTCATACAACTTTATGATTATGATCATTAATAATCATCACTTAACAATCATTTAAAAAAAATTAGAAATAGTTATTGATTAACATATTATTAGGTACACTGTACAGTGTATATGCTACTTCCAGAATAACTAAAAATTTATTATTCTCCTACTTTTAAATTTTATTTAAAGGAAAGCCTAATTAGTAAAAAAACAGGATATTGTATACATGCACCTTGTGGAAGTTTTCTCATATGTAAGCAGCCAATCAACTAAATCACTTCCAACAAAGCAATTCTGGTAAGTCCTCAAGCGAAAGCGATGGCTCTGCATTTCTAATCCAGTCCTTGGAGACATTATTTGATTCCACAACTCACGGAAGGAATCCTTGAATTAGACAAAGTAAAAACAGCATTAAAAAGGGGATTAATCAGCGAGATAATATTAAAGGACCCTAGTCAGCCACACCTTTGTTTTTGTTTACATGCAAGAGTTTGGCTATTACCGGTATATTTCATTCAGAGGACGTCAAAACAAAGGAAACCACTGTGGAACTATAACAGTTAATCAAATTAATACACATTACGGAACATAACTTACAGTAAAGCAATAAGATTTGGCTTCACCTTGCAAGATCAGTAATTTCGATGGCATCGAAAAAGGGCAGAGGATGACTAGGGTCCTTTAAGTCTACACAACCATGAGTGATATAATTTGAAAATTATATTACAAGTATAGTACATCAGTCTATAAACATGCTCCAAAACACATTCTTCAAAGACAGCGCAATGAAAATGAAAGTGAAAACTAAATCATAATAGCAGCTGTAATATTAGCTCTGTTAGTGACTCAAAGATGCATGTATACTCTACCAAGTTTTGTTCAAAACTTAGCCACAAGTGGTTCAGATAAAGATAAAAAGTATAGTTAACAAGAGTTCAATGATGCCTGGCTTTAATTGTGCCTGTACCATGCCTGATTTTGCAGATTCTTGCAGAAAATTTCATTTTTGATCTTAAGATAAGAATGGTGTCCACCTCGTGTTAGTGACAATTTTTGACCCTAACATTACCCATTCGGAGACTTACATATTTGACATCCAAAAGGAAATTTTACATCAAGCCATGTCAAGTGAAAAGGTAAAATTTACGTAGAGCCATATACACCCAGAACCTTACACTGACCTGTTTCAACATGTCAGCTTCTGCAGCACAGACTCCAAATGCATCAAATGGTCTTCTTCCTGACATGGGTGAAGGTCTCTCTTTCTGCTCAAACTTTTCATAATAAGGACTCATTCCAGTTGCACCACTGACACCAGTACCACTAACCTTTCTGAGCAATGACTGCATATAGATATTCTCTTCGTCATCAAAATCAAAGGGATAGGGTTTAGGAACTGTCGTTGTCATGTTGCTATTGTTAGTGGTACTCAAGTCTGGTTCAGAATTGATTGTGCGCAAGTCAGCCTGTAGCTGTTCCACATTTCTGACAACATTCGAGTCTGGTGACTGAGTGTAATGCTGCACCACTTTGTGGCAATAGGTGCACACTCGCAAAAACCCTGGAAAAAGATAGATGTCAGTCATTTTTGATAATTATTATTGATCTACATACCATATAAAACAAGAATTTTTAAAAAAATTAAAACCGCGCTTTTTTAACTCTTTTTCGCTCACAAAAATATTACGTAATATTTAGCAACAACGTTTTGCGAGAAAACATTATCCGGAAACAATTTAAAAGATGGTTAGGACTTGTTCCCATATCTCAAACCACCCTTGGATACCTTGTGATGCGTGCACAAAGTAAATACTGATTATAGGCCTAAGCACTGAAAATACTGATTAGGGTTAGGGTTAAGGTGGCTGAACACAGTTTTTGATACCTCTGTTTCATTTACCTTTGCTTCTAAAACCCTTGATCCTTTGATGTTCAGTAAGAATATATACTAGGTATCGTGAACCGGAACAAGATTGCAACAATCTTCCAGCTGGGCGTATTGATTTGGATGTTTCCAGATTTAGCTCTTTTCTCGATAATCCCAAATAATCCTTGTGAGAAGTTTAGAAAATAGACTTTGAACCCGAGTTTTCTATCGGCTACTTGATTGGCGAAAGTTGTAGCTATCAAGATTCGTGAAAACCATGGAACAGAAGATTTGATCTTCTTTATTTTGTATTCTTTACACGGAGTTTGTTGCATGAATATTTTTGGCCCGTAGACGCGCGCGTGGTATTAAAAGACCTCGGTATTGGTAAAGATTGATGTTTCTTTCCATCGTAACCAATCAGATTGCGACTTTTCAAGCAGTCCGTCACGGTGAGCTAAATATAGATGCGAACTTTGCAACTTCTGTTTTAGTCTTTGTACATTCCACGCATGTTTTTATACTGAGGCACCCAAACAGAAAATACTCCAGCACACTTATAAGTTGCTTCACGATCTGTTATGTCACTTTAAAAGGTGATATTACACAAGACTATTTTCAACGCAACTCTCAAAATTCGGGTAACAATATGCTGAATGGCTTTCAAAAACCTGCAACATGTTACCTCAACGAAATATTGCGTTAAATGTCCCCTGTGTGTGCCATTTAACGCGGCATTATCGGCGTTAAAAATAGGCTTGTGATGTCTGAAACATCAACTGAATGTCGGACACCTGTAATTTGAATGTTTCTAAAGTAATGAAGATTTTCAGCAAGCCTTAAGTTATTTAGTAAAATAGGAAAAAATATATGTTCCTCGAAATTTATCTCATGCATCTCATAATCTTAACTACAAGTTTTTCTTTACGGTTTATTACTGATTTGTTTACTGATTATTTTGGGAAAGATAGCCTTTCTCAACGTTAATGATTTTAAACATCACGAGAAATTAGAAATACCGTAATGTATCATGAAATAAGTCTGAGGGCCTAAAAACTTGACATCGAAATTTCAGTTCAGCAACTGGGAGTTTCTCATTCTATTTACTTTTACGTGCGGATCCGAATTTAAATGCAGGATTCAGTAATGCAATTATGAATTCTGTATAAAAAATAGATACCTTTGCGCTCCGTGTGCTTGCAAAACAGATCGAGACGGTATCTGAGGGCGTCTTTCACAAATTTACAGATTTCACCAAAACGTTACTGCCTCTAATGGCTTTCAACCGACCCTCTAAAAACCTCCAAATTGTTTCAATTCTTTTACATAGTTCTTGTTCCAGAAATCTCTGAGAAGACAATGGGATACGCCTCTTGTGCTTAAAATTGATTACCAGATTGATTACCGAAGATTACAATCTTCAATTGCCCATTACGGGTTGTCAAAACGGCGCGTTAAAACACAGTTGATTTTCACGAAGGACTTCACAATTCAGTTTCTTTCTTTTGTAAATAAAATCCCTCACAATGGAACTTTGAATTTCCTAGCGGTTGCGGCAATACTGCGTTGCAAAAGAAACAATTAAAAAAAGATCAATTGAATGTCAAGTTCATTTAGCGCCCGTTAAACAACGTCAACATAGAGTGCGGTTTACAATAAGATTAAAGTTTATTTTTTTAGTAGCACTTTCGCATTTTTTTTCTGTAAACCGGTTAACCATTCCTTCTCTATGATGGTCAGCGTTTTAAAATGAACTGTTACAAATTGTGTAAGTTAATTTTAACCCTAGTTCAATTGCATAGTGGAACCGTGCGTGTGTCAGATATTTCCGCCGGTATTTTCTGTTCTTTTTTTTCGTGTTTTGCATTGCCTAAGGGCCTGCTAAAACCAGTCCCAATTAGTTTTCGTGTCATAATTACTCCGAGATTCAACATTTTATGAACGTTTAACAATTTGACGTTATTATGACACATTCATAGAGTATCCGTCTTTGCGCTTTCTAGACTCGTCATACAAAGTTACAAACATCGTGAACCTAGTCTTGTGTTGTTTTTTCAATGACCTCTTGCGTAAAGAACTGGAAAATTTATTCGTGCTTAAGATTAAATCCTGCCAAAAATATAATTTAACAAAGCAACAAAACAAACCACAAGAGTATAAAGGCCATTTACAGTTGATTAAGTAAACAAACTGAATTAAGAAGTATACCACAAACTCCCTTAATTTACACGCTGATAGACAGCTGAGTTTGAAAAGCGCATGTAAACTCGCGCTTGATGGCAAAAACTACTTGAAAATAAACAGCGCGTCTTTCTCAAGTTAACATTCTTCTTTAGGGCCTTAACCTAGCTTGTAACACACTGATTATAGTTGTTTTTAATTCAGGAGCAAGTGTGACCTCAAGGCATTGATTTTAATCACGATTCGCTCTTAATGAGTTGGTCATTTTGCACCCATGCTTAAAATAGTTTAAACTATTTTCGTCGGGCCGCGGAATGTTAGTGGTTCGTATTTAGGAGACCGTAAGACCTTATGCATGGAAATTGCCAAAGAGCTAATGCTAACACACTGACAGAAGGCGTGAGAATAATGACTATAAATCCTAAAGAACAGCGTGCCTTTGACGAGTGATCAAACGATCGCATGACTTCGGCCTCAAGTCCATAACTTCAGCACTGTTAGCGGTAATTTACAGTGAATTAAAACGCATTGTCAAAGTTTTCTTTTCCATCCTCTCGAAATCGAATCTTACCGTTCCCTTTTCTGAAAGAATTGATTATAAAATAAGGAACTCAACTATGCGTAAAGTTCAATGTTACCTTGTGTTGTCGAGTACGCGGTGAGTTGAATAAAGTTTGTTGCGAAGGAATTTGGAAACAGCACCGCTCTCCAACCAATAACTGTAGCTCTATGGCAAAGATTGCAGCCTCTCTACAGTCTAATATTCAACCAAGACGTCCTCTCCGGCAAACAGATACAATTATTGTTTAACTTACACAAACGATGTCCCGTTGGTAGAAGTATTGCGAGCTGGGACCAACTCACCACGACTCCTGAAACCTAAACACGCTAAGCACAGAGCAAACCATGCGTGTTGTGTTATTCACTCTTAAATGCTGATGAACCGGCCTCCTTAATCGGATTTCTAATCTTTTAACAAAAGATGATTAATAGCGGGCAAAATCGAGCATAAAGCACGCAGCTGCTTTGGTAAAACTAATCAATTACGGCTACTGTCTCATCGCTGCTTGCCCGTTAACACCGTCTGCTTTGCTCTCAGCCCAGATTAAAGTTCAAATTTTAAGCTGAAAAAATAGCTCTCTTTTTGGTAATAAAGCAGTAAAACCAGTTTATAAACAAGCAGTTTCTTTAAGTTAGTTAAATAAGATTTTGCACGCGGAAGGACTTTTTGAAGACTGATTTCATTGCAGAGGGGCTTTAGATCAAACAACTAAGTTAGACCAACGCTGTAAACTGGGAAAAGCGCTTATATTTGGCGCGAAATGATGCCCCAATAATAGACTATCTGGAATTCTCCCTGCAACATTCTCTCGCTGATGGACTCCTGCAGTTGTTATTGAGTCAGCGGTTTATATAAGCGGTATTTCAACCTTGAAGATCATGAGTTTGTCTGGATATTTATTAGAGGCACCACCCTAGGAAATTTCAACCATATTTATCACAGTGGCAGGAATTTTCGTCTCAGTGATCATGCTAGCTTAACCGAGTTTACTGCAGAGCTTATCAGCTTGATCAAACGAAATGGAATGTGACACATATAGATTTCTAGCTGAAGCTTACCTAGACGACAAATTCAGTAGTAAAGAAGATCACGGTCTCGTTCAATTCTCGCGGGGCACACGTCTATGCTGGTGTTAATTGTTAGAACGAGTGCCGTGCACGAGTAACACGCCGCGACGCGCAAGCTGGTTCGAGTTAATTTAACGGTTTTTTTTTTCAGACAGCAGTGTTTCCTCTTCATATAGTGTCGTTTCGTCACGCTGCGCTCAAGAGCGTTAACTCAGTGTACTCCATCGAAAATATAAATATTTCCGATAAATGTGTTAAGAGGGCGCCACTCCTGTATTTTCACAGCGAAAAGTACAGTGATACGAGAGGGGCCAATAAATTCTACAGGCCGGATTATAGTTTTATGGGTAAGAACCGAAAAAAAAAAAACAGGAAGTCGTATTTACTCCCCCGCACAATATAATCGCTCCTAGAAATGGGGCCCTGTGTGTGTCAGCGAGAATGCTGAGGATTTTCTATTGAGACTGTTTCCGGCGCGCAGTGGGCAAGTTTTCAAAAAGTTTAGCCTAAATTTTCAAGTTCTTGGGTCCTAATCCGTGTTAATCTTCTCCATCCTTAGTCATCCTAGTTCCTTTATGTTTTTTTTATTATCTCCTTCTTTTTTTTTTCTTAGTAAATTACTATTTTCAGGTTAACTTCAATCAAGAGAATCTGATCTGAATGGATCATAATCTCTGACTTTTTTGTACGAGGCCATATCGACTTATCTTGATTCGGGAAGTTGGCAGAACGCTGTTAGAAATTTCTGCAGGGCACAACTTTCAGAGATAATTCAAGGATGAACACGCGCCAATAGGGAAGTACAAGCGATTATTTCATTCTTTGCAGCTACGATGAAAAATCGCTTCTCTTCTTAGTTGTTTGTGAGTCAACGTTAATGACAAGAAGAAATAGTTTTCTTGTTCATGGCGTTTTGTCTGGACAAACACCGTTTTTCTCCCGCGCTTAAATGTTTTAAGCACGCCCAATTATAATATCGGCCTTAATTTTTAATTTATTTTTCTTTGGCGCGGGCGACTGGGAATGAGGCAGCTTTTCAACTCTACACCCAATCAACGCAGTACATCTCGAAAATTCAGAGCGGAAAAAAGTAATAGGCATGCGCGAGTTTTGGCCGTGTGCCAGGCTGTGGGTTTGACAAAATGACGAGGATTTCGTCGATCGTGTAAACGAAAAGGTTACGAACCTTTTTTTAGCTTTGTATGCTTTTCCAATATTCCCGGTAAGCAGCAACATTTTAAACTCACTAACAGAAAACTGGTGTATAGTTTTCCATGGGAATCATTTTTTTCGGACAAAATTAACCTTAGAAGACATGAATGATCAGCGCAATTATGCACATAACTGATGAGCAGTTGTGAAATTACAAACTGAAAAAATTCAGGCCTGAACGGGATTTAAACCCATGACCTCTGCGATACCAGTGCGGTGTTCTACCAACTGAGCTATGAAGCCTGGGAGCTGGCACTTTGTGAAATCCTAATATACCCGTAGAAGATGAAGAATACAAGTGAAATGATAAATTCAAGTTCGTAACTGCTTACGTTTTGGCACAACTGCGATGATCAATCATATCTAGCTTCACATCATTCTCGGCAGTTCAAATATAGAAACTTCGTGCGGAAGGGACCCAACCTTGTTCCAGGGAAAAGGCCCTGGGAACGAGGTTGGAAGGGGACTTAGTCGCTGGCTTGGCGAGCTACCCTTGATTGATTGCCTGCAATCACGTTCTCCACGACACCTCCCCTTTTACACTGAAGTGCTGACATAACTTCACCTTAGAACCACACCCCAAATGTGTTTCGTGTGAATAACTCAGCTGGCTAGCAAATTTTTATACGGAAATTGCCGTGAAGTACAAGTTGGGGCATTGCTGTTGAGAGAAAGGACAGATTTAAATTTGCCATGTTGTTGAACAGTGCTCATTTGTCTGTTTCTTAAGCTTTGAGGCCATGATGGTCCCAGATTAGCTCTTTTTGCACCACTGAAGCAACCATGGAAACGGTGCGAATTTTTTTTGACTTGTAATGACTGAATCATTGTACGTGTGTGTGGGAGTTTTACCTGTGAACAGCAGGGAGTTCTGGTTGAAATGCATGAGCAGATGAGATGCAGAGAGGCACGTCTGCAACAACATTATTAAGGGCTAACCCCGTCTGAGTAATGGGATAGCGCCAGCGCACCAAGGACAATGTGCACAGTTGAAAGCTCGTGTCTTCCTTAAAAATAATGATAATTTTGCTTTAATGATAGACGTGTTCGGTATACTTAGCTCTAAAATCTTTTCCAGACACGCTCAATTATATCAAGTCAATTAGAAAAGAGATAAAACAGATCGAGGTACAAAAGATGAATCAGTACACTTTCAGTTTAATTAATGATAGTTAGGCCATTTTTTCCATTGATATCTTGGGAAACGTCAAGAAATACTTGTATCCACATTGCCCTAGTTTTCTTTATCGTTTGGGCTGCGTTCAAATTCTTTAAGTTGCTGCTTGGGTTTCACCGTGGGAAACACTAGGCACACAAACGCATAACAGAAGCGGACTGTCTCATTAAAAAGACGTGCTAAAATAGTGTTAACAAGTGAAAAACAGAAATGGAAAGGCACGCTGCACTGAAGTTCAAAATATGCTGAAATTGCAAAAGGCGTCTTCTCATTGTACAAGTAGTCAAGTACAAATATATTGGACTCGGTAAATAGCATTTTGTTTTTGAGCTATGATCATACAAAAAGTCTTTGTAAAAAGTCTTACCTGGTGTAAGTGAAAATGGTCTTTTTGCATGCAATTTTAACAAATGCCGTTAACTTACCTAAATGCCTCTGCTATCCGATTGAATTGGCTGATCAATAATTCCAGAAGAGAATTGTACAGTGTTTCTTTCTCACGGAAGGAAGCTACAATAGACCATGATATCTCAAAATCATCCGTGTACATTACAAGATACGGACTGTAAGTGTATCACGAAAGACGAACAGCATGAAATTGATGCAGACAGACAGAGACCACCACAACCGCAATATATGTTCGTCTATTAAAAACCATTAAACACCATTGAAGTAAGCGATCGCCACTGATTAAATTGTATCACTTCCTCCATGGAACTGATTAGCAAACTAAAATGAGCATTGAACGATGGTGCGGTTAAGCTGAATTTCTGGAGATTTTTCTTGGGATTGCAGTTTAGTTCGCTGCTTTTCACGACAAAGAGTAAATGCAGTTGCAGAAAAGGAATACTTTTAAGTTTATAACACAGTGTTGATTGAAACCATGGGAAAGAGTTTCTTTCTTCAAGATATTCTCTTTTATCTCCTTTCCGGCAATACAATAATCGTCTAATCATTTATTATCCTCCAATTAATTAAGGTGTAAGGTGTAAGATGTAATGGGGAGATAAAGCGAGATGGATAAACGATCTTGTTTCGCTTGTTATTAACAAGGGTATTCCGTGAAACATTATTGCGCGATGGAACAGTGCAGCTTCAGTTGAATGACAAAAAAGCCTTACCTTTGATCTTCGTGGAGCCCTCGTGTGCAGTGCTGTAAACTGTACCAAATCCACGCAGATTACCCTGTTATAACACAAAAACTTGTTTAAGACTGTGACTTTCTGCGTTGGACGCATAAACAGGGTAAGAAATTAGGCGAACCAGACGCTCCCACAAACAGCTTGTACATACAATTTCCGTTCATTCACCGCGGCAGCCCGAAGCAACCGTTGAAACAATGCCTCTATGCTTTCGACTAAACCACTTTAGATAGCTGATCAACTTCGTTATGGTGCATAAAACCGCTGTGAAACTGTCATTTACCTGTTCAATGGCAATTTTCGAGGCGCTGACAATAAAGTCAAGAGCAGCTAAGAAGTTTGTGAAACAAGAGTTTAGTCGTTCAGCCGACCGACCGACTAGCAGCACCTTCACGCAAGTTCTAGTTTCTAAGCATGTGGCTTTGGTTTCAGGCCTGCTGTGAGGAATTTGTTGTGATTCTTGAGTGACTTTCAAATGAGCTGCCTTGCCTTACACGGGAACACAATCAGCTAAGCAGCAGGGTGTCCAAATAAAATGACAACAATGGTTCAGAGCATGTCCCAAATAAAGCGATGAAACTGGCGTCAAAACGTGATAGCATTGCATCTGAAGCAAGATCTTTCATCCCTCTTTTAGCCAGGGTTTGATTCACGCAATCGAAGGTTAGCATCTCGCATTTTTCCATGCGTTTTTGGTACCTTACAGAGATTGGTATACTACTATTATACAAGTTTTAGTTGGTAAATCGCGAGGTTTATGTGCCCCATGTGTGGAAGTAACTCAATATGCGTTTCAGATGCAACGGTACAAAAATGGACAGGAAGAATTTTAATTTGCCTTGCTATTTTTTTAAGATTTAAAGTTTATTTCCTTCTCAGATGGTTCCTCAATGGTCGGCAACAAAAAAAAAATTCCAGACACAAATCACAGTTGGCCGCAGCAAGACAACTACTGTATACTATCAAAACTTTGGTTGAGTCAGACCAAAGAATTTTACAAAACTTTCATGACACAAAACCCGGTTTTTAATCATCTTAAGAATAAATATTGATATTGACATTTGTCGGTTTGGATAAACAACTCGGAAACAAACAATTAAAAGACGGTCTCAGATCCAGGTGATATCATTTAAGCGTTAAAGATTGTATAATTCAATTCAAATAATTTTATGGTTTCCGCTGCCTTTGTTAATGTGTTTTTTTTCTGAGTGATGGTTGTATAATATAAAAGCTAATTTTAGTCGGCCATTTTTGGAATGTTTGAGGAAAGTGATGTTTCCGTTATCGGCTTATCAGAGGTTCAAAAGTCAGCATGAAGTTTATAGCAAACAAAACAAAAATTCTTTACAGAGTAGAACCGGAAAAGATAACACCATGTTTCACACCAAAACGAGTTACCACAGGCCACAGAAACCGGTTGTGGGAGTTTTAAGTGAATAAATTTACCGCAAAATGTTCGTTTCCGTAACACCTAGCTTTTCACGAGTGAAAATCAACTCATCTTCAAGAAAGTTGGCAGTTTAACTTTTGGCTAAGCTCGCACAGCTGGTGACCTTTGTTGCGCGGTGTGACAACACGAGCGACTGGAAAAAATGGCGCCAAGACTCGGCTTGCAAGCATTGTACTTTCATGCCTGCAGTGCGCTTTTTGGCAAGCTTTGCACTCTGGTCGGCGAGTCAAAATATTTGTAGTCTGTCAAGAGAACCACCGTTTTGTATTAAGTTCGTCAAGATCACAAGCCAAGAAAAATATAAACCCAGCACGGGAGATAACGAGCCAAAACGTAAGGCTTTGAGGTTTGGACAGACTGTAGTCAGTTGTGTAGTTTATGGCTTAAAGCTTAAATGGGGGAGGGGAGGGAAAGTAGCTTTGTTTAGGAGCATCGATCATGCGCTGAGATGTATTTAGGTAAATCCCGATATGATCAGCATGGACGAAATCGATAATCGCTAGCAAACGATATCGATGGATTGGTCTGCAGCTGGCGGAGTTCGTCATTCGTGACCGAGAGGTCATTTTTTGCTCTTGCTTGAGGGACTTCAGCTCGACTCTTCACCAATCCTCCCACGGCTTTGGCGCTCGCGTTCACGCACGACTTCGCGGCCAACACGAAAGTACTCGCGCACGGCCGGAATCCCGCCAGTTACCGGTGGTTACACATGCTACCATCATTAGAATAGTTTAAATGGCAAACTAGCCCCCTCCCCACCTTCATGACAGTAAGAATGTTTCACACTAAAAATTGACCTCCGATATTGAAAGATCTCAGTTAACAGAGCATAAAATGCAACCAGGAGTTCTTTTTGATCCTCTGATCGAAGTTGCAAACAAACCGCGCTCCGAAGGCGTCAACCTCGTTCCCAGGGTCTCTCATCTTACTGCCCCCTGGGGCGAGCGAGGAGAGGGGGCGGTAAGATGAGAGACCCTGGGAATGAGGTTGCGAAGGCGTCAGCGCACAGGCATTACTATCCTGTGTAAACGACATATTTTTCTTTTCTGGCCTTTTCCAGGCGGAGAGATCGAACAAGTGGGCGAGCAATCGAGAGAGCGAACGAGCGCGTGACGTGAGTAAAAAATGGGAAGAAGTGCATGGAGAGGGTATGAGCGAGTGCCTCACACCCTACCTTCCCCCTGCTCCTCATCTTTCTCTGTAACACCCTGAAGAAGGAAGGCCGTGCCTTCCGAAATATTGGAAAATATATTCCTATACTATGTAATCAGCCTTGCTAATTTTCGTCTATTATTCAACTTATAGCTGATTAGATCCTCTACAGCAAGATGATCCGGTACTTCTGTTTTGTCACGGTGGTCCTTGCAAAAACTTTAACGTCCTAATTTTTTCGCACCCTCTCACAGTTTCGCGCTCCTCGGGTGTTTTAACTGGAACGCTTGCTGCGCACACAAAGGTGTCGCTCGCGACTATTAATATCACTTCCTTTGAGTATCCCGCCACATTTTTCTCTAAAGATGAAAAGAAACAGTATTCTGCCATCTACCACTAATGCCACTGGGTAAAGCTAAGAGCCACGTGACTGGGACATGTCACGCCCAATAAGAATGCAACATGAACACGAGGTATAATGGCTAGATTCCAACTTTCCTGACCTCTCCTCGACGTGCTAACGGCCAATCCACAGTGCTTTGCATGGAATGCATGCTTAGAAAGTTTTAAAAACCGCAAGCCACGTTTTTGTTCTAAATTTAAAGCGGTGAAATATCATGCAACTGAGAAATAAGATCGGTGAAATTCCCGGGCTTGAGAACGCTTTTATCTTTTTTTGAGAGAAGAATTGCAAATGCTCTTCTGACTGTCACCGCCTTCGACCGATCAAAGAACATCACTTTATGTCTAACTGAATCATACAATTTAAAAATCTTTCATGGCTCTTGTTTAGAGGACCAAACAAATGGAAACTGTAGCGGCTTCATTTCTATTCTCGGTCAGAGTACACATGTGCATTGTGTAAGACAACCCAATATGTCCCATGCAATAAAAAAACAGTATAAAAAGAACGAGCAAAATCGACATTTTTGTCACAACAAATGCTCAGGGATCTTCGGCGAAGAATTTCAAGGTTTTTACGATGACGAGCTAATGTACGAGACAGAATTAGGGATAAGCACTATTAAATCATTGTTAAATGGCAAAGTTTTACGACCGCATTCATGTTACATAATAACATTACACTGTGAAATTTACTTATGGTTAGCCGAATCAGCCGTCTTTCTGATTTCGACGAAATGAACTATGGTAAACTGACATGTTATTAAGTAACAGTTTTAGGACCTTAATTGCGGAATGATCGTTTTTCAAATAAAGAGTATTCACTCTTTCACCATTTAAGCTTTAGACCTTTTCTCATAGACAGTTAGCCGCTAACCTCAGGGCAGAGATATCCTAAATACTTCAGTGTTCTGGCGAAAGAACCGAGAGTCGCTCGATGAAAAGGGATTTACAGAGTATTATAACACTGAACTTCTCTTACCTTCAGTGGTGCTGACTTTAATTGAGTTTACAATCTCGTCGAACTGAAGAACGTCCTAGCCCCACGATCACGAGGCAATCACAACGATGCTTGTTCCCACACCTTGGCTTACCAAACCCTTGACTTGAAGGCGTCGGGACCACCAGTTGCAGATTGATAAGACGCGCGGATTTTGTTCGCAGCTTTGATGCTGATGTTGCAACTGTATTATAACAGTGCAGATTAACAGCCAGTCAGTCTAGCAATAGTGCCAGCATTGATGTGTCTTTCGATACGCAGGGTCACAATCTTGTGTTTTGTTATCTCCTTGGGTACATGGGTCACTGTCAATATACTCCTTCTGTCATGAAAGAGATGTACAGACTCTGTTTCAAATAAAACCACAGAATCATACAACTTAAAAAGAGACTTTACTCTACAATATAAAAACACAGACAGTGAAAAAAAGGTCTGGAACATAACACTGAGTAGTCTTTTCATCCAGGACTTCTGAATTCTGAGATTTCGTGCTCAATGCAATTACTCAGTTCCATATTTTTTTCCAACTTTGCAGTGTTAACTCGATCGCAATACTATTTTTACTTAAATCTGCGTGGAAAGTTAGCATTTAGTCATTAATAACACCTCTAATCTCTAATGACACGTGCATCGCCTTAAAAGAACTATTTTAAATTCAATTTTCAAGAAACCCTATCTTGCTCAATTACAACTAAAAATACGTTAACCATGTTTTTCGTCTCATCCAGTTCGCAGTGAATTCACCACCTAATTTAGCGAGACACATTCGTTTCCAAATATAGGTGGCTGGGTCATGGATGTTTGAAAACAGTCAGTACTGAGGAAATAACTAGAAAGTTAATTGATCTTTCAAGATTGCTTAATAAGGATCTGGCTTCACAGCTACTTTCAAAGGTTTATACATAATTGTTAGTGTTCCTACAAAATTACTTGGGTGTTGTGTTTTCTTTACAACACCGCTCTCTCTGAGGCAAGCGGATCACTGTATACCGGATTGCTACTGCTTCTGATGGTAGCACTTGAAAGCTTAAGGATTCGGGAACACTTAATCACTTTAAGATAACAATTTTGCGGGATTGTTCCGACGGTTTTGAACAAAGCGGAAATTCAACATATAACTTGAATTTCCGGTGTTAAACTGCCGGAAAAGCAATGAATATCAATGATGTTGGTTTATTTTCATTGCATTCTTATGGAATTTTAATTTTTTTAGCTGATGCAACATTTCCGCCAGAGTACGATGAACAAACAGGATGTTAATTAGTTCTTAAAAATTCGAAAAGAAATTTTTTCTCTCCGCAGAAATTTAGAAAAACATATTAAAATCTTAAATGTTTTTGTCTATTTGTTCAAATTTTGTATCATAGCGGGGTAAGACCATATTGAACAGACTATATGAGCTAAACAACATTAGTATATACACACTCAGTGATCTTGGTGTTTTAAGCAATCTGATTGGTTCGCTATCTCTGGCTAATGAGCATTATTCACCCCCTACCGAGTGAATAATGCGTAAGCCAAACAAAAATAAAGCATACTTTTGATTCACACTGATTTGAACGGTGTTTAAGGACCATTATTCTAGACTGTCACGAGGTTTTTTCGAAGATTAACTATAGATTTTCCATGTTCAAAGATTCTGTAAATAGTTTCGTTTCGTTTTCCACGCATGAATTGAGAGGTCAATTAAATCGATATTTAATGGTTTCCTTCTGAAATGTTGTTGAGATCACTTCCTGTGTATATACTAAAACAATTATTCTTCTCAATCTCGGTGAATAGTGGCAGAATATTTACCTCGATTTCAAAGAATAATTGTTAATTATTATTCCAAGCTGGCTACCGTGAGAAAGACCTGGAGGCGAGATGGCTTCATGGCTAGTGTGCTCGACTCCGAATCGAGCGGTCTGGGTTCGAGCCCTGGCCGGGGACATTGTGTCGTGGTCTTGGGCAAGAACCGTCACGGTGCCTCTCTCCACCCAGGTGTATAAATGGGTACCGGCGAATTTAGTCAGTGCTGGGGGTAACCCTGCGATGGACTAGCATCCCATCCCGGCAGGGGGGAAATGGAAATACCCCTGTCGCCTCATTCATGCTTCTGAAACCGGAAATAAGCACCGGCCAGATGGGCCACTTGGCTCGTATGCAGACTTTACCATTTTTTTTTTTTTAGTAAGACCAACTAATCGTGTTAGTCTAATTCTGGAAAATTTAATCTGCGGTGCGGACAACTTAGTGTGAGTCTGGGATGATCCAGTCGGAAACCTGATTAACACCAAAGCCGGGTAGCTAATCTCACGAAAATTTATAGATATTCCATGATACGTTATTTTTTCCTTTGATTAGCCAATGAGAAGTGTGGATTGTTTTAGGGTTTGTGTTTTCTCCTTTGTAAATTGCGTCCTTTCAATTTCTCACTCTTGTTAGACCTTGTCTGGTATCTAATTCTTCTTATAGTTAAAAAAAAAAACAGAAATAAATCAGATCATGTCAGTTTTCACTTAGCAGCATGTAGTGACTAATTCGCTCATGTTTTCCCGCGTCAGTTGTGTGCGTTCGCTTCAGGGTTTGATTGGTTCACGGGATTGTCTACGTCCATGTAGTTGGTCTGGGTGATAACTAGTGCTTTGTTTTGGTTTTGTGGCACTCAGTCGAAAACTCAAAATGGTCCCTTATTTGATAATATTTATATTTCATTTACTTCAGTTGCTTTTTTTAACTTATCGCAATAAGAAACTTCTCTTTCGCGATTTCGTTTTCACCGACTTGAGGGTTTTTTCCGAATCGCGGTCCTCATTAGAAGGCATGTGGAGATCCTTATCAGAAGAGCCCAGTGGATGATGAGGACATTTCAGTTTGACCTAAATGAAGTGATGAAATGAAAAGGCGGGAAAATTTCTGCCGCATGTTCACTTTTTGGATTGAATGAAACAGCGAGATGGAGCTTATTATTCCTCGTAGAACTTCCTCTAAAATCGTCTATATTCCGGGAAAATTGTAAGAGACGATAACGAAGAAATAGAGCCGCTAAACCTCATACATGCCTTGTGGAAGGCAACGGAAGCAAGAGTTACTGTTTGATGAAGAGGCTCCAGTTTCCATCAAGGCTACATTGTGATGCCAGTGTCAGTTGCACGTCGATCAAATTCTCCGAGGTGTAACAGGTCCAAACAAGGAAAGGTGACAAACTTTACTGAAATGCTAAACATAAGTTGATGGCGTTTCAACTTTCTGAACGAAAGTGTGTCCCAGTCGGTTTTTGCATCTTCTCCGGAAAGGTTTTTTAATGCTTTTCTACTTCATTCAGTCGCTTTTGTTGCAAGCTTTGTTGCAACTCTTGTCAATTAAATTTTTCGTATTAGGCTTTTCTTTAAAGTTGAGTTAATTGTGCCATTCTTTATCCAGCCTAGGTTGAGAATTTAACACAGGGAAATATCGACGAGACAGGTAAAAGAATTAGACTAAAAACACAGGCAAGTGATTTTCGTC
Source organism: Platygyra sinensis (assembly GCA_019787425.1). Taxonomy (NCBI): domain Eukaryota; kingdom Metazoa; phylum Cnidaria; class Anthozoa; order Scleractinia; family Merulinidae; genus Platygyra; species Platygyra sinensis. The sequence continues at coordinate 88,412 of JAHPZR010034238.1, forward strand.
GACACTACGCTAGAGAAATTTGAAAACTCAACAATTACGGGTCTCATTGGAGTTGCATTGGAGAACTGAGAACTCGGCCAGGGGTCTCATATCATGTGGTTATCGCAACATCATCTTTTTCAAAGATCTCCATTTGCAAAATGTTTTCCGTCCGCGGTTTAATTGAAGAGCGTTTTCGAAAAGCTCTGTTTTCGTGACGGATTAGTGTGGACACGCCAGATTTTCGTTTCAGTTTGCTTGGACAGAAAGCATTTTGTAAACGGACTGAACATTTTGAAAACAGTGACTATCATCATGCGATTTTCAGGCTGCTCGGGTTTTGTCGAACTTGCACCCAAAATGATTCAAGTGGTGATTGTTACGTTTTCAAATTCCACCGGCGTAGTGTGGATGGAAAACATTTGATGCGTTCAGTTTCAGAGTGAATCCTCCGTTCTCAAATTCCTCACGTCGTGGTGGTGTGGACGGGGCAATATTGGTTCACATTCTCCAAAATCTTGGACGTTCGTCATTTTCACGTTGCCGATTTGCAGAGGACGGCTACGAAGGGTACAAAGGTGCATAATGCACGTTAAGCCAAGTCCATTGTTCTGCTCGTCAATTCTTGTTTGCCGATTTTCTCTTTGCCGTTAATATCTTTTAGTGTAAAGTCTCTGTCGTAATACAAACGAAAACAGACTATAATGAGAATGTGTTGAACTCTGCAAAAAGCAACGAAAAGTTATAATAGGCCAATTTCGATGTACTGTATTAGAATTCCCACTTGACTCCGAGTCCAAGGGAAATAGAAGAAAATACATAGCATCGAGGATGAGGGATGAATAATCGATTTCGTTTGTTTCATCTCTCTCAGCATCTGAGGAAGTTGGAATTTTAACTGGCTTTTTGCAAGCTGCGTCGAGACAATGTTGTCCACGCCCACCCCTCCCTTATATCTACTTTACTCCCATTACCTCTTCTACACTAAACCTGGTAAAATACTCCCACTTCAAAGACAATAGTTTCTTTTGGGTTTTACTTTATTTTAAACACAGTTACCTCTATTTCAAGCTTTACTCTTCTTAAATGTAACAAGTTTTTGATAAATGATACACTATGACCGAATAAGCTATAACGTACAGCAGAAGATCATTACATTGGTCTAATTACACACAACTTCCAAAGAAATATAAGTCGCGTCAGTTAACGTTTCACGCGCTAAGAAATTTAATCCTTAAATGTCATGTAATTCTGTGTTCGTTCTTAACTTCTTTCATCTACGTTGGACTCCGATTTATAGTGAAATTTGCTCGGTTAACACTCTAATGAACGCAAAAATGTTCTCTGGACTAAAAACTTTATTAACTATAGCTTGATGTTGAAAACATCGCGCGACAAGTTGTTTGTGGACTCTTCGCCTCAAACTTAAATGAGCGGCTCAGCCATGGTATTCAACGTTATTTTGGCAAAGCACAAAATAACCTTTAAAATGAAGAAAACCTGAAAATAACAGTTTGCTAAGGTAGAAAAAAACATCAGAGATAATGATAAACCACAAAAAAGCAATGGATGGCCTGGGATGGAGAAGATTAACACGGATTACAAAGGAAGCTCCTCAATTCAACATGTGAACCTCAACGTTCTTCTAAGCTTATTTAATTTTTATCCTCGTTATCATTTCTCACCCTCGCTTCCTAATTGGTTCCTGTCACTCTACAAAATATAACAAAAGCTCTTTGACTTCCAATCTATGCAACGATTAAACACTACGTTTGAAAATAAATCTAAACCCTCGCTTTGGACTCACTGTCAAGTCCGACGAGGTTTGTCCAAAAAAAAAAAAACAACTTAAAACAACTCATGAAATTTACTAAACCATTTGGGGGGAGGGGGGAGCGGGGAGGGGGGAGGAGGGTGGTTATCGGTAACTTTCACTCACGTTTCACTGTTAGATATAGGCAAGAATACAATCCGCAGTTAGTTGACTTAAGTCCCGCAGGGAAGAGGATTAAGTAAACTAAGTATAAAATCTATAAGTAAGACGGCCTTCACTATAAAATAACACCACTTATCTAATGTTACGTATGGTTCTTAACTGAGACGTTTACCAAAAGGTGACACTGGATTGGATGCACGGCTGATATCGAATAGCCTTGTGGAAAACGACGCCATTTCGACGCTCATCAACTAAATTTACATTTTACAAGCCCCGATATTAACTCAATAATACTTCACACGCGTGTTCCCAACCTCGCTAAAGGAAGATAACGTTAAAAGAGTTCTATTCAGACAGTTAGCTTTCCTCTTCGTCGACTTCTTCCTCGACCATCTCCTGATCGCCTTCTTCTGTGGTCTCCACGAACTCAACCTTGGACCCATCCACATTCACGAGCTCCAAATTGACTTCCGCTTGTTTTACTTCCGGTACATAGACTGCCATGAGCGCCGCAGCACCCTCGGCATCCTGCGACGTGACGCCCTCGAAGATCTCCTTTCCTGAGGAAGAGTCCTCCTCCATGGCTTCCTGAGTCACCCCAATCTGATGCTGGCTGGCGGAGACCAGAGCTTCCACAGCTGCCTGCAGAGCGGAGTCGTGGGAATGAGCTGAACCTGCGGCAGCGTTGGCAAGGCTAAGCTCCACCGTCGCCATCTCCACCTCGCCGCTCGCCTGCACCACCTCCGTCACTTGCTGTCCACCGCCCTGGGCGTCTTCTCCCGAAATCAACGAACTGGCATCAACGGTTGAGGTCCCTTCGACGCTTTCAGCCGCAATACCCGCCTCCACGGTCTCCTCTGTTTCCATGGTAACACCGCTGGCTGCGGCAGACTCGGCTATGACGTCAACATTGACGTAACCGTCTTCCTGCTCGCCAGTCTCGTCAGTCTGGCTACCCTGATCCACCCCAGTATGTTTACGTTTAATGTGCTTGGTGAGCGAGGATTTCTCTTTGAACTGCCTGTTGCAGACGTCACACTGGTAGGGTTTCTCGTCTGTGTGCGTCAGTTGGTGCCGACGAAGGTTATAAGGGCTGGCAAACTCTTTGTTGCAGGTTTCACAGATGTGCAGAGTGACTTCTTTGGCTTTCACTTTGGCCTCTAAGAAGTACATAACAACAAAAGCTATTTAGATGAAGGTAGGAATTCTTTGACTTTTTACACGTCCATTAGCTGTGCAGGAAAATGTGACAAACTTCATCAATCAATCAATGTGACATATCATTGTTACAAAACACCAATGTTACGAGAATAGCCCTTGCAACATTAAAGGTGAATTACGAGGAAAGAGAAAAAAAGACATCACAGTTAATTATTTCATTGATTCATTTTCTCTAACAGCGTAAAAGCTGTGTGAGCATAAACCATCTCTTTAAGTCCACGACTCAAGTGATTCTATTTGCGATTGTATTCTGTACAAATCAAGAGTGCAATTTATCATCGAGTAATTTATACCATGCCATAAAAAAAGACAGCCGTCAGTATTCCACCGAACTTTCCATCGATCAGTGCAATTCAACTGTATCACAGCCAACCTTCCCATCTGGCCACTGTATTTTCTATGACATGTTATAAAATAGTTACGCAACCCTTTCTCGTGGTACAACCGTGGAATATCCCACTCGCCACTTGTATTTTCTTGCACAATCGCCTAAACGCCCGTGTGTACACCACAAAATACAAGTGAATCGTGGGATATTCCATGGTAGACCACTCGAAAGCGTTGCATAACTAGTATACATCACACAGTTCTAAACACCAAGAAGAAAGTGAAAAGTACGACGCGTAGCGAAGTATTTTTGTTGAACTAGTTTGAAAAATACAAGAGAAACAGTTAATTTTCTGAAGCAGTGCGATCCCTACCTTTCTTCTCGCAGTTCAGCAAGTGCTTGCGCAAGTCTCCCTTGGTCGGGAAGGTCACGTCGCAGAAGCGACACTGTGCAATGGGCTTCTCCTTGTTCTTGTTGTCACCGCACACTTTACGGATGTGTTTCTTGAGGTGAGAGAGTCGTCCAAACAGACTGCCGCACTCTTCACACTTGAACGGTCGCAGGTGATCATGGCGGGTCCTGATATGCATGGTGACTGTGGAGTCGTGCCGGAACGCCATACCACACCTAAACAAGTGAAATACAAAGAAACACACTGGTGAGCATACATCAAAGATAATAGCCTCCCCCGGGGGATGAAGCTCCGATATTAAAAAACGGGGGAACTCGTCAGAAATCTGAAAAGATCCCAAAGAAGTACCAAGATCCTGTTTTGTGGGCGTGGTTTGAAATTTTTTCACCCCATAAGAGGTACCAATTCTAAAACAACACATTACTTGTTTATCACTCCGTCGCTTATGATCAAGTGGAAACTGCATTGTCGGAGTCGCAAGGAGAACCGGAAGAATAAACCAGTAACAATGTTCGACTCCGGACCTTGCGATTAGCTGGTTCTTCCGTTTCTACTTCCGACTCCGACAACCTATTTTCCTCTGGATTTTAAGCGACGGAGTCGTAAACGGAATCGGAAGAAATGGAAACGTTTTAATTCTTCCGACTCCGATTCCGTCGAGCTTATGACTCCGCTTACGACTCCGATTTTCGATTTTCACTAGGTCATATAAAGGTCTCTTACGACTCCGACTACGACTCTGACTTCGTCGCTGGTGAAAACCAGCCTTAAAAGGTCCCGGGAAAGATCTGGCTGTGGACCTTTCGCCGCTGAACACGCTATACTAAGAGGTATCAACATCGCCTTTTTTAACTCCTAAAAATCACAACTCGTGAACACTTTCATCTTTTTTATATGGAACTTCCCACAAGGAACAGCCAGAATAAACATCCCTCTCTTGATCAACTTAAGTAACAACGGAATAGATGCGCAGTGCTTTTCACATCTTATAATTCTTGTCTATACAGGATAGTTCAAAATTTTAACCCTCTATGCGTTAGGGTGTGACAATTCAAATGAAAGGTACCGAGTTATTCTCTCATGTGTATTTACTGTTTATTAGCCTGTACAAGGTGTGCTTCTAACTTTTGAGTCTGTGAGTGAAACCCTAGAGTCTAACCATTCACATTAACGCTATATTGAAAAGTGCTTTCCCATAATTCTTATCGTTTCCCATATCTTACAAAAGGAAATCTTGAGCATTTTTTTAAAAAATAGAAATAAATAAATAACTAAACAAATAACATTTTTCACTGTAAGGAATGAAAGGGTTTGTATATTCTAGTTTGGTTTTTGTCAAGGTTCGATAGGCAAAGTTGTATCACAAGAAAAAACACACTTCCGAAAATGTTTGGCAAGTCGCGGTTTTCACACTTAAGGCATTATGACTATCATCCCCGATTATCATTACAGAAGACTGATGGTTGGCCAAATTGCATTTTAAAACATACCGAACTCCCGGGTCGTAAATCAAGAGTTCTTTCACGGACGTATCAACTGAACACCGGATCAGAAGTTGAAACTCCCTGGGCACGCGATCTACGACGATATTGTCAAGACTATTAATAAGTCCGTGGCATACCTCCTTTAATAAAAGACCTACACCAAAGCGACGAGATAATAAAAGAGCCGAGTTTGGCGCTATCATTTTAAAACAAAGCTAAAACTGTTTACTAGTGTTTGCATGCAGCACGAGTTATTTAAGTGTTTCCGGTCATAGACAAGAAAAAAATTACGAAAGGAAATACGAACGCCCCTGCTAGCGCTTTCAAGCATCGAGTTGAAAGACTTTTCGCCCGATTATATATAAAGTTAATTGAACTTATCTAGAATGAGACATGTATCGAGACAGAAGGGCTCTATGGGTGGGACAAGACCGCCTGTGACCCTTGAGATGTCTGCAGGTTTCCGCGCCTGATAACTGCCGGGTCATTGGGGTAATTCAATTAAGTGGCTATCGCAGTTTTTCCTCAATTTGAAACACATTCACTCCATGTCTAAGCTTTAAGCGATAAATTTGAGAAAACCGCAAAGTAGATAAGTCACGGCATTGAAGGAATTCGAAAGCAGCACCTAACTACAACTGCATTTCCCTCAGACAACAATCAGCTCGATTGTGCTCTGTTGTAAAAAAAACGCAAACACAAAACAAAGTTTACAGATGAATTTCAGTGCCACCAAGGAAGGTTTTTCAGGGAAGGTCCTCTCACAGCAGTGATTCGCTTTGAAATAAAGCTCTCACCATTTGAGTTAACGGTTTGCTCTCATCTTGTTCCGTAGTAGGCTGCATGTTCCGCACAGCAAGCCCTCCCGGGCTTTTGGCGCGCAAAAAAGCGATGAGATCAAATCAAGCATAAGCACTCTTGCAAAGTACGTTACTTGCTATTGCCTCACTCCAAGTGGATTTGAATCGAGTATATAACTGAGGGTTCTGGAGAGAGAATGCGCTTCAAATTACGTTACAAATTATTGTTAGAGGAATTTTTTTTAAAAATAAACATTTCAATGCTCCTCTGTTACAGTACTATGAGTTTATGACCCTATGATCATGATAGTGTTATCTAGCAGCATGGTATCAACTCATTGGAAGTTGATTAGATATCCTTTGGCAAGGGTTTGATCGTTAATTAAATTGCAAATATTAATAAAAATAGCATAAAAGACCACACCTGTTGCAGACATAAGGTTTTTCACCAGAATGGATTCTTTGATGTACATTCAGTTGATGAAGCCGGCGGAAGAATCTGCCACAGTCTTCACACTTGAACTTCTTGATATCTACAACAAGTGGTGCGCACAAATTACTCTTGAATCTTCCAATATGGGATACTTATGATTGGAGTGGTAATCACAAGTGTATATGTAGAATTTGAGAGTGGGCAGAGGGCCAAAATTAATGTCCCTTTGTGAAAGATGTCCCTTAGGTGGAGGCAGAGTTAGTAGAGGAGATCACAAAAGTGGTATGTGGCCAGGAGAGGGAAATAAATCAATGTCCCTATATAGGAGGTCAACACTTACCAGAGAACATGGGGGTAGTATTTGCGTGTGGTCAGAGGGAAATAAATTAATGTCCCTTTGTGGAAAATATCCCTTTAGTGGAGGCAGAGTTAGTAGAGGAGATCACAAAAGTGGTGCATGGCCAGGAGAGGAAAGTAAATCAATGTCCCTATATAGGAAGTCAACACTTACCAGGGAACATGGGTACATAGTATTTGTGTGTGGTCACAGGGTCATAAATTAATAACCCTTTGTGGAAGATATCCCTTTAGTGGAGGCAGAGTTAGCAGAGGAGGTCAGCAAAGTGGTACATGGCCAGGAGAGGAAATTAAATCAATGTCCCTATATAGGAGGTCAACACTTACCAGGGAACATGGGGGTAGTATTTGTGCGTGGTCAGAGGGTCACAAATTAATGTCCCTTTGTGGAATTTATCCCTTTAGTGGAGGCAGAGTTAGTAGAGGAGATCACAAAAGTGGTACATGGCCAGGAGAGGAAAGTACAGTGGAACCTGGTTAATACAGACACCAAAAGGGACATGCCATAGTGTCAGTATTATCCGGGTGTCTGTATTAAGCGAGCTCTCAGAGAAAACATCATCAACACATGTTTTATTGAAAAAAGACCAAAGCAGACAGTTTTACAAGAAAACGTTATTTATTTCTTAACGGTAACAGCAACAAGTTCATCCTAAGGAAACCTCACGATCATTTATCATAGTCTCAGAGTAAAATTACTGAAACAGGCGTGACAGTGGATTCATTTGAAAAAGTCTGTAACTTTACTTTGCTACCGTTTTTTTAGCACAGTTCTGTAATAAAATTTTATTCACCCGTAAAAATCTGTCATTATTTGAACAGGGTACGATGTCTACAATTTCACATAATTGTGACAATGAAAATAGACAGTGTGCAGATAACCAGTGTCCATAAAGCGGGGTTGACAATATATGAGAGTTTGTGACTTGAGACACAGAAAAGTGTCCGTTGTCCGTATTACCCGGTGTCCATATAAAGCGGGTTAATTTTAGAGAAAATATATGAGCTTTTTGTCGGGACAAACGAAACTGTCCGTATAAAGCGGGTGTCCGTAGAGGGTTCCACTGTAAATCAATGTCCCTATATAGGAGGTCCACACTTACCAGAGAACATGGGTGTAGCATTTGTGCATGGTCAGAGGGTCATAAATTAATAACCCTTTGTGGAAGATATCCCTTTAGTGGAGGCAGAGTTAGTAGAGGAGATCAGCAACGGTGGTACATGGCCAGGAGAGGAAAGTAAATCAATGTCCCTATATAGGAGGTCAACACTTACCAGGGAACATGGGTGTAGTATTTGTGCGTGGTCAGAGGGTCACAAATTAATGTCCCTTTGTGGAATTTATCCCTTTAGTGGAGGCAGAGTTAGTAGAGGAGATCACAAAAGTGGTGCATGGCCAGGAGAGGAAAGTAAATGAATGTCCCTATATAGAGGGTGGTAAAGGGGGGTCTAGATCATGTTTCACGGAACGGTCCTTTCACAATTCACGAAAAACAAAGACATAATGAAAATCACGGTTCACAGCAAATTAAACATTTATTTCTCGTTTCACTGAAAAAATTTTTGCAAAATTACCCTTCATGGGCACTATGAAAATCACGATTCACGAGGAAAAAAACAGCCATTTCACATTTCACGGGGAAAAAAAGGGCCGATCACGAGTCACGAAAATACCCTTTACCACCCTCTATATAGGAGATCACACTTACCAGAGAACATGGGTGTAGTATTTGTGTGTGGCCAGAGGGCCATGAATTTATGTCCTTCTGTGGGAGATGTCCCTTAGTAGGGGTCACAAAATGCAGTACATGGCTAAGGGAAAACAAACCAATGTCTGGAGGAGTGGACACAATGCATTGTTTGTGTGCGACCATAAGACCACAATTTAACATCTCTTAGTGAGGTCCCAAATATAGTACATGGTAATAATATAGTCAGTTGGAAATATACCAACGTCCCTTTATGGGGGGTGACACTTTTGTTTGTGTATGGACAGAACACCACAAATTCATTTCCCTTTTTAGGGAGATGTCTCTAAGTGGAGGTCACAAAAGCAGTAAGAAGTCGGAGGAAAATAAACTAAATTGTCCCTTAACAGGGGGTTAGCACTTACCAGAGGATGCAAATGAAGTGTTTGTGTGTGACCAGAGGACCACAAATTGATGTCCCATAGTGGGAGATGTACCTTAGTAGAGGTCACAAATGCAGTTCATGGCAAGGGGAATATAAACAAGTGTACCTTTATAGGTCTGAGAGCATTTTTTGTTTCTCAGCTGTCTTGTTAATTCTTCACTGATGCCTCTTCAAAAATTGTAGAGACCTCAGTTTTTGACCATTACTCAGCTCAGAATTCTTAAACTTAAAGAATGGCTGCAGTGACTGACTGTGAGTAATACATACATCTGATATATCTTTTAAATATATTGATACTGTGAATATTTTTGCCTACTTGTTTGCACTCACCAGTGTGGATCTGCAAATGTTTCTTGAGATCTGATGGGTATTTGAAGCTTTTGTTGCACTGTTCACAAACCCTAGGGCCATCGCTCAACTTCCTTTTTCCAGTAGGGTTCCTGGGAGTGATGGGCTCTGTAAACAACAAAAACCAAGGACAAAGTTACTATGTAACATATATGGAGCTTATTTGAACTCAAGCATTGCAATGTTTTTGTTATTATGCCGAGTCCAAGAACAGGAGAGGTAAGTCGGCAAGTTGGAAATCACAGCCATGATGATGATACTGTAATCTGCAGTATGGTTATCTGAACTTAATAGCTGTGCAAAGAAAACTGAAGGCTTATAGTATGAGCATTTTCAGGTATGCTGTTACAACATGTACATCTATGAAGTACCTGTACATCTATTAGCCCTAAAGTCATTCTCGCTAGCACCCCTCCCAAAGAAAAAGGAATTATTCTCTTGTACATGTATGCATACTGACAGGACTTCAATCTATAATCTTTGAATTTCCTAGTGCATCATTTTAACTTGCCAATCAGGTAAGCACCTTAGTTACAGAACATCCACTAGCCCAACAGTCTGCAAAATCCACCTGCCCTGGGCTACCAGACAAGAGTTATCATGCACACTGTGAATTACCTAGTAATTTTTTTGTTATTTAGTGAACAAATTTAAGACTTGATAGAGATGTAACAAACACTGTAGACACTGTTTTGCCACATTTCCATTTTCCAGCTACATGCATTTTCAACTCTCCTCTTAGTTTTTGAATTGCCATGAAACTCTTTCTCTCTCACACGTGGTTGTTACAACCAGAATGAGATAGAGAATCTGCTGCTTCTCAAACTGCCAGCAAAGTCTACACAAGACAAGAAACACGGTTCTTTCACATGTCCAGAAAGATGGATTTAGGTGATATGAAGTGCTGGGTAGAGAAGAAGAAAGGCTATTCTCTTCTCATATTAAGGAGTCGACATTTGTGTGAAATTTTTTCAGTTGCCCATTTTTTTTTTTAATTTTAACTGCACTCAGATAATGGGTAACTGGTGTCAGAAATGCAAAAAAAAAACTGGGGTTACCAAACTCATTTCAGAGATAAAGTGTGTAGGAAACTACCCTGATTTTGAAAAATTAACACACATAATTTAGTATGGTCTACAGGGGGTTATACATGTAGTTAAAAATGTTGAAGGTGAGTTAATGGAGGCAAATGATCTTAATCATGTTTTGTAGAAGTGGGTCTATTGCATAAATAATTCCAAATGTTTCCAAACATTTTCACAAAACTTAACCATTCAAGAGGTTAGAGGCATTTAAAACTGTCGCACAGATAAACAAGGAGCTAAAAGTAATGGGTTCCATGGTGCAGTTTACAAAAAAACTTCTAATGAATGGATTTTATTTTCGCTACACATAGAAAATCAATAGAGAAGATCGTTAAATCCAAGTAACGCCATACTGTAGCTATGGCCATCTGCCATATCAATGTTCATGTTTTACTTAGCCATGCATCAATGCATGATGTGGCATGTGAATTTGCATACAGATAAGGATGTGCAGAAACAATTAGTAGGAACGTCCTTAATCTGTACATTTGCACTCTTCCAGATGAACAGCACCTTGAAAACAAGAAAAAAGAAGCAACCAGCACTGAAAATTGGGAACCAGCGTGAGTCAGTCTGACTTACTTTGTATTGCAACTGTAGCCTCCACTTCACCTTCTTCTAGCTCAGCTGCATTGTCACTCACTGGTTGTGCCACAGCTGCTTGAGTTCCAGCTACCACAGCAACAGAGTCTGTACCAATATCAACAGTGGCCTCTACTGACAAATCACCTCCACCACCTGAACCTACAAGATAACAACACCAATATTTAGAAGAATAAATTATTACACATGTACAGTATACTGTTCACTTACAGTGCACACATTCATCAAATAGAACAAATTTTGCAAAACTTACCTTCAGTCTCTGCACTGACATCTACAGTGACTGTTTCCTGGCCACTTCCACCTGAACCATCATCGACAGCATGAAGCCCTGCTGTTAACACCTGTAGGGTTTCAGCAGACACACTCACTGCACCTCCTTGGCCAACCCCAGCTGCTGGGAGATTTGAAACGAGAACAGGTCGCACTATTGGCACACCATTTTGATTGACAATCAGGAAAGAGCCACTGCCCGAGTTTGGATCTGTGATGATAGCTGCGGGGACTGTTCCCGTACCACTCTGCATGCCAGATACGACATCTTGGAGAATTGAGGCTAGCGAAGCAGGAGGTTCTGCACCTGAAGTTGTGACATTACTTAGCAACACACTAGCCCCTTGGGCTGGCTGGGCAAACTGCTCACTGGTCGTGGCAATGTAAGCAGCGGCTTGTTGTTGTCCTATCTCCACTGCAGTGTTTTCTTGATTCTGCTCTTGTGCCTGGTTTACAGCTTCATGTCCCATCTCCATGGCTAGGAAAATGGGCTGAAGATTAGCATACGTACGCTGCTGCTCACTGGTCAACTGAACGGTACTGTTTTCTGTTTCAGAGGTTTCTTCACTGCTATTTGCTGCCTCAGCTAGAGGTGCTTCACTCTGTTCACCAGTTGTGTTGCCTTCAGTTTGCTCTTCTTTTACATCTGTTTCTTCATTCTTAGAAGCTGATTCCACAGTAGCATCAACATGCTCCCCTGCAGTGAAAAGGGTACAGTTAGCAAAAACCTTCCTGAGTCCACTTCAATTAGAGCAACTTAACTCTTTGCACCCTAAAGGCCCGTTTACTCAGGCGATTTTTGTCACAGCAACTCGATGCAATTTTTGTCGTTGCAACAAAAACTGCATTGAGTTGCCACGACAAAAACCACCTGTGTAAACCCGCCTTAAGGACAACTTACAGATTTTAATCTGTCAAATGTCAGATTATTTTACTCATGAAAGGGAGACCCCTTAAGGCTTAAAGGATTAAAAAGCTATCTCTAAGTCCCTTAACCCTCTACACCCTAACAGTGACTTCTAGATTTTACTCTGTCTAACCCCAGATGATTTTACTCAACAAAGGGAGACCCCTTAGGGCCTAGAGGGTTAACAGGAAGACAAAGTATCAGTCAACTCCAGTAGTGCCCATTCCTCAGGGCCAATCCCAAGGCATAAGCATTTTTTAAAACAGATGGCAAATTCCCAGGACTTGAGGTAAACAAGTGGGTCGATAAGAGTGAAAAAAGAAAAGCAAATGCCCTGCCCTATGCCAGGCTCAACCAGAAAATATCACTGCAAAATGCTGTAAATCATATGAAAAGGTGTTGTCCATTATTTAGTATGAAACTGATCATCTCACATAGTTAAGAATTCATAGCTAAATCTTAAATATGGAGTTAACTTCAATAGAACCATAGAGTGGTTTTAAATTGAGTGTCTAAAAGCCAAACCCAAAGCTATCACTATCCAATAAACCAATTAACACTCAAAGAAAATACATGTACTGTAGCAAGCAAGAAGCACCAGAAAACGTGTCACTACACTATTTACACTATTTATTTTACACTACAATAAAATATAAAAAGTACAGTCTGTCTCTGCCCACAAATAGCAAAGGCTAATCCTGGTGGGAGGAGCTACACACAGTCCGTGGTTAAACCGGTAAGTGTCAAGTCACACCAATGCAACAATATTAGATTAAATACAACAATATTAAATTAAAGGAATAAAAGAAAAACAAGATGACATGAAAACGAAAACAGGAGGATAAGAAGTTAAGAAGGTCTAACAAAAACTATGCATTTTTTAGGTAAAATTGACAATTTTATACAGAAGAATAGGCATTTCAACATAGTTATCCTCAGCCTCCATTATTAAGAATAGCAAATCGTGTACATGTTTTTTAAAGGCACTTTTCGCGGTAGGAATTCCTGAGTTTAGCTCCAAATCTGGCAAAAGACCTTTGATTTAGGCTCAGACTCAAGGATTTAATATAAAAGTTGCCTGAAGAGGAGCTCCTGGTCTTGTGCGTATGTATTTTATTAACTTGATTAAAGAGATCACTGATATTAGACGGAACAGACAAAAGTGAGACATCATACATTAAAGAAGAAACAGTTTCAACATCGAGCATATTTATGGGGAGAATATTTGAGGTGATAAACCAAGACACGGCATGTGCTCTGGGCTCAGAAAAATACATTAATCGAAGGACACATTTTTGCAGTACAAGGAGATTTTGTAGATGGGTTTTAGCAGCTTGACCCCAAGCAGCTAAACCATAACACAGGTAAGGAAATATCAAGGAACAATAGATATTTAAAAGAGTGCAGAGGGGAACGAAGTGCCTAAGGCGAGCAATGACTCCAATAATTTTACATATTTTTAATGCAACATATTCAATATGAAATTTCCAGCTCAAACTACTATCCAGTAAAATTCCAAGATATTTGACATACTCCTTGCATTCCAGAGAAGTGAAAGTATGGGTGCAGTTATCAAACATTTTGATATTTACCGAAAAAGCCAGCTTGAGTTGCAGTGTTGCACGAGCCAACCGCGAGCCCAAGTCAACCTCGAGTCACGAGTCAACCTCGTGTCAACCACAAGTCAAGCCAATCTTTTTCTTATTTTGTCCCAAAAAAAGATAGTTAGTAGGATATAAAATATATCATGGATATAGGTGATTTTTTTCATTTGCCCATTTCACCTCTATGAAAGGTTATTGCCATGATTGTTGTTGAGTTCTTTACGAAATAAATGTAGCTTTGCAACACCCATACAGTTCTGTAAGCATGATCTTGCAACAGTTCAGGCACGAAATTCAGGAAAGGCCTGGTAATTCACTCGCATGGCACGAATGTTTAATATCGTTCAACTTATCTCTCCCTCCCTTGCAGCCGTTTTTGACAAAAAACGGCTGCGAAGGAGACTATGTCACTCCGGCACTATTTGGCTAACACAATCGTACAATGGACACAGCGAATAATGTGACTTGCCATCATGTTTACCATGCATACATGTAGTTTGGTGGACTGAGCACAATCCCAGGGCGTGTCAGGAAAACTCAGACCCCCCGAAATTTAAAAAAAATAATGAAAAACAAATAAACCTGTACTCGTCTTGCGCAATGTTCATAGGCATCAGCGATACATGACAGTGATAAATATCTTGCTCCTTTTTTGGCTGTTACATGTGAATATAACGTGACCATAACATATTTCAGGTGATAAGAATTGAGATGAGTTTAAAAATCTTTTTTAATTTTTTTTTGTTTCAAGAGGTCTGAGTTTTCAGGGTCTAATAGGTCTGAGGTTTGAGTTTTGCGGATCTGAGTTTTCATGACACCCCGACCCCAGGGTCCTTCGCATGAGACTGCAAAATGGTGCGAGGAGGTGATCTTGTTATTTAAATGCCCTGACATTGATAATTGCTTAGACCATCTATATTCATATAATTATTTTTTACAATCTATATATTTGGGGGAACAACGTGAAAAAAAAAATTGGCTTGACTTGTGGTTGACTTGAGGTTGACTCGTGATATGACTTGCTCATCCAACGCTACAACTCACCCAGCTTACACTTATAAGGACGGAAAATAATTTGACTTTTTAGCATCGAGGGTTTGTTTATTAGCCATTTGGAGACTTTAAGCAGTTGCTTATTGACAGTTTCCTCAAGAGATTCAAGTTTTTGTCTGCATACAGCAAATTAGTCATCAGCAAAGAGATAGAATGATCATTTATCTGAAGACAATTACAACTGGTTTTAAAATTTGGCTTTACTTATGAAAACGTGGCACAACTTTTTTTCAGCCAATCATGCAGGGTGTTAAAGGGAAACCACTCCAGACTTATATGTGTGATCAACAGGAGATGAAATTAACAAAAGAGCATCTTGTTTTCATTCTCCACCAATCACAAGACCAAAAGGTCAATGGTGTCTAATATTCAACTCCCAGGGTGATAAAAAATTTCAAATGCACCACCACCAAGATAAAGACACCATCAAATGCCATCAAATGCCATCAAATGCCTAGCCATTGGCGAGGGGGGGAGAATGAGCACTGGGGGAAGTGACTGGTACATAAAGTTCAAACTCTACAACTCATGGTGCCAATTATAGGCCTATATCCATTTTGCCCAATGTTTCTAAGGTTCACGAATTTTTTGCAAATCTGAATCTCATGTAATACGCCCAGCAATTTGATCTCATTGGCAAACACCACTTTGCTTATGCGCGAAATTCATCGACAACAGTTGCTTTGATTAAGGCTGTTGACTCGTGGAAGATGGCTATCGATAGCGGTGAAAAGGTTGTAAGTGCTTTCCTTGATTTAAGGAAAGCATTTGACATCATAGATCACAACACTCTCTTAAACAAAATGAGAAATAATGGTGTAACCGGTATCGAGCTGAAATGGTTTAATAGCTATCTGAAAGAAAGATATCAATATGTCTCCTGTGGTGGTGAAGAATCAAGTAAGAGGTCGATTTCTCATAGTGTTCCACAAGGGTCAATCCTTGGACCCACCCTGTTTAACATCCATGTAAATGATATCTGTAAAGTATGTCGGAACACTAACGTATTTCTATATGCTGACGATACTGAACTTCATGCCACCTCTTCTGAAATCAACATAGCCGAACGCTTAGTAAATGAAGACCTTACCAATATTGCCAACTGGTGGAGACAAAATGGATTGATAAGTAACCACAAGAAATGCGAAGTCATGCTAATCGGCTCAAGACACACTACAACCACATCCTGCGACCTAGAAATTTCTCTGGATGGAAATCTGCTTAAGCAAACTAATAGTGTAAAATACCTGGGAGTGAATATAGATTACAATTTAAGTTGGAATACCCACGTCCATGCGATATCTCGAAGGGTTTATCCCAGACTGAAACTATTGAACAGGATTTCCAAGTACCTCACTCGTAGTGTGCTACTTAGGATATACAAGCAAACGATCCTACCATTGATGGATTATGGCTGTATAGTCTGGGGCGATTGTGGAAAACAAAATGCTCAGCATCTTGAGCGTCTTCAAAATCAAGCTATGCGTATTATTTTAAGTGCTAATCACAAGACCTGTACCCAACACATGAGATCAAAATTAACACTGCTTTCTTTAAGCAGCAGAAGACGTTTCTTGAGATTGCAACTGGTGTTTAAGATCATTAACAATATAGACTGTCCACGACAGCTGAAAGGATATTTAGTTAAACGCTCAGAGCTATGCGATCGTAATCTTAGAGATAGTTCGCTAATAGACGGTGCAAGAGCCAAGACAGCCTTAGGACAGTCAAGTTTGAAGAGCGCTGCCTCCCGTGAATGGAATTCGCTACCTAGACATCTTCGCGATATAACTAGTATGCAGACTTTTAAATCGAAACTTTTTAAATACTTTTTGAATTTGGATGTTTCCTCGCATGTTTGTAGTGTAAGTTAGCATTGCAATATTTGTCTTTATCTGTAGACTTAATATACATGTATCCATTTTATCGTTCGTATTTCTTATTCTTAGGCTGTTTTCGTTTCCCTTATCTTCTTTTTTAAACATGTATTTTTAATTGTAATCAGATCACCGGTTTATACCAGCAAAATCCTTCGATTTTTGCTGATCGGTCTTTCTGTATAAATAAAGATATTATTATTATTATTACTACATGTGTATTTTGCCTTTAGTTTAGGTTTTTTACTTTAAACAAAGACTTCAGTCTGTTCAAACTGAAAGATTTGAAATACCAATCATTTTTTCCTGTAGCATGAAAGAATTAAATATATACATTTACAGTCACTTGTCCTTTGGACAAGATATATATAATTAGATATTAATTCTTTATTTAGCTATGCTCATTCACATGATTTAAAAACAATTTTCGTAACTTGGCACATAAGAACTAAATATATAAAAACTGGAGAGTTTGAGCTGAAGAGCTAACTTAATCGGCTGGGTTTCTTGTGAGCTCCCCTATAAATGACAATCATCGTGCCAGAAAGAACTTGCTTCAGCAAAACAACTGTATTATAGTTCCATTGCCAAAAATATGCAAATTTTCTCGTAAAAATGGCGCTAAATGTAAAGTATAATTGCATACATTATACTTTCAGGCAAAAGACCTTTGAAAAGTTGCTTTGATATTTAAGTACGACATAAGCAAAATGTGGCATAACACAATACAACTGTGGTTTCCCGTTTTCCGAGCGAGGGATGGCTTGAACTGGTTGAAATAGGTCGAAATTAAATGCGACACCATCTCAACGAAAAGAAAGAACCTTCGACAACGCCATTCGCAACGAAATTGCTTCCACAGTATCTGAGAGCAACTACAGTCAATTTACCACTACCAAATTAGTTCCACAAGGAACATAAAAGAATTTGGCGTCCTGTTAAGGATTGAGAAAGATTGGGGAAGGATATTTATCATAGAAAGAAGTCTGGGGCGACCGCCATAACGCCTCAATCTTTTGAAGACCTGGGAAAGACTTGCTTTCTAGAGGAAGGCCTGGGTCCCGGAAAACAACAAAACTTTTCGTTCAGTTTGCAGAAAACACAACGTCCAAACAACGGTAAACGTTGGTGAAGAAAATGGTGTGTTTGTAAGGATGACCTACGCGAAAAGCGATGACGAAATGCTCGCCAACTCGAACATCGAGCGACACAAAGTGAACGCTTACTCGATTATCCTAATTTCGGAGGCTTATCTATTCTAAGCTTACCTTCTTTGTTGGCAATCGTGGACTCTGCAATCGCGGCGAAAGATGCCAAGTCTCCTCCGTCTTCAAACGACATCTTTAATCACTTCCCAGAAGGACGCGTCAGTATGCGAACAACCTACAACGAAACGACGCCATCGCCAAAGTAAATGACAAAAATATTGCAATCATAAGTCAATTGCTCGTTAAATTTAAACGCTGTCGAACGGTAGACAACGTTATTGAAAGCTTTATCGCTCCATAAACATTTCTCTAGATACCTTTCGTCTCTCAAATGTCTCAGAGTTCAGTTTATTTATGAGACAACAACCCAAGGCATCTATCGCAAGCACGAGGCGAGGGGAGGCAAGGCCGCCATGTATATAGATCACGTGATTACATCTGTGCTAAGTGATTGGCTGAAATGGGTTCTTTTTCAAAGGCCTTGCAAACGAAGATAAATGACTTTCAAGATCTTCTCTGAAGCCAAAAATAGCGCGAACACCCCTAAACAACAAAAAGAAACAAAATCTCAATTTTTTTTTGGAAACCCTATCGTATTGCTGTAATGGCATTAAGGCGGGGGTCAACGTGAAGGCTGTTTTCACGTCGCTTAACACGGCCTTTCTGCCAATATCTCGGTCACGTTTCAAGCGACGCCAAATCCCTCTGCTTATTCCGTTGTCCACTATTTGGCAGTTTTGTGTAAATTTTTGGGTGATTTTTAGGTGTTTTGGGAAAGAGAGATTTTTTCTCAAAGGATAGGTTAAATTGAGGAAAATATGAAATGTTGAAGATTTGATGGATTTGGAAAATTGAAATTTGAAGTGAAGAATTAGTAGACGGATACCAAACAGTCCCCTACCAACCTGGGACTCTTTTTGGAGGGGGTCTACTGTCTGGTAGTGTTTCAAACCTCTTTTAATCCTAATAATTCCCTCTTAATTATACTTCAAATTTCAGTCCTATTCAGGTTTACCCCCGCCCATTAGGGGTAGGGAGTTTCAAACAA
>JAHPZR010034241.1:0-10000 GCA_019787425.1 Platygyra sinensis
GTTATATCTTTTGGGGGCATCTTGTTGAGGTAAAGAGCCTCATTTACTACCTTGTGGGAGCATTTCTTTTGCTCTCACGAGGCGTAGCCTCGTTTTGGTGCCAAGTTTGTTTCAGGTCCTCTGCTGCTGTAAATTTACATTTTCGGCAAGCGTGTCGACCTAGTGCTATTCTTGATATCTTTTTACTTGAAACTGTTTATATCTCCGTCACGTTTAAGCAACGCTAAACCTCTATGCTTATAATAACCATAACCACCGTTTGATGTCTTCGCCTAAATTTTTGGGTGATTTTTGGACATTTTGGGAAAGAGATCTTTTTTCTCAAAGAATAAGTTAAATCAGGGTGATAAGCTCCTGGCTTGCTCCTAGTTAAAGGGGCTCAGTCACGGCATTTGAGTTTATTTTGAATATCGAAAAATAACCGTTAAATGAAGGAAACCTAAAAATAATTAACAACTATTCACCGAAGTGGAGGTGGCTAGTGGTGGATATTTACCGAGCCGCGAAGCGGCGAGGTAAATATCCAACGCTAGCCACCGACACTGAGGTGAAAAGTTGTTTTAGTATATACTAAAACAGTGAGATAATAGACACCACAAAAAATTAATTTGGATGATTTCTTCACTTGTCCCGGCCCGCAAACCGAGACGCCATTTTCTCTTGAGTTGCTCGGAGGTAAATAGCACAGGATATTCGGAGTTTGACGAGCCAATCAACGCGCGCGTTTAACACTATCTACTGTTTAGTATATACTAACACTTTAAAACGATAGAAAAACATCAAAGAGATAATAATAAACCATAAAGGAACAAGGATGGTTAAGGATGGAGAAGATTGACACGGATTGCAAACAACGAATTTGAAAAGTTTAGCTAAGCTTTTCAACGTGACTGAGCCCCTTTAAATTGAGGAAAACATAAAATATTGAAGATTTGATGGATTTGGAAAATTGAAATTTGAAGTGAAAAATTAATAGACGGATACCAAACAGTCCCTTACCAACCTGGGGCTCTCATTTGTGGTGATCAACTGTCTCCGGGTAGTGGTTTCCAACTATGAGACTAGATGTCTCTTATTCCAACCCATTTTAATCCTAACGATTCCCTTTTAATAATACTTCAAATTACGTGTACCCCGCCTTAACCTACATAGCTCGTCTTTAAGTATTATTGGCAACCTCGTTCCCAGGGTCAAAAAGGTACTAACAAAATACGCGCGCTGATTGGTTTAAAAAACGTGTTCTATAACTCGATGGACACAGAACTATAACACGAGCTGTGACGTAGTGATGGCGCGAGCCAAAAGAATTTAAAGTTTCATAATCAAACTTATAACAAGTTGTTTTCCTTTTGTTGTTGCAGTGTTTTCTAAAAGAAATAGAAAGCATCCCATGTTTCTACCGAGCTATAGGTTTGGGAGAACTCGAAAAAGCTGCGGAAACACTCGCCTGCGGCTCGTGTACC
This sequence comes from Platygyra sinensis, assembly GCA_019787425.1. Taxonomy (NCBI): domain Eukaryota; kingdom Metazoa; phylum Cnidaria; class Anthozoa; order Scleractinia; family Merulinidae; genus Platygyra; species Platygyra sinensis. The sequence continues at coordinate 1,464 of JAHPZR010034241.1, forward strand.
CACAGCATTTCTCGTTCTCCCAAATATCCACTCGTGTTTCTATAACTCGAAAATAAAACGGAAGATGTTTTCCATGCATTAAATACAGATTGTAATGTTGCTATGGTCACCTTCAATATCACTTGGAAGGCCAAAACTCGTTAACCAATGAATGATTGATTTGGCGTTTAATTTGTGTAATACCATGTATTTTGAATCGTTGTTATAACTGTATCAAAATATATGTCATGCATGGGCCCATCGTCAACAATAATAGACTATATTCTCGGCAAAATAGTAATTGTAAGAGGAGAGGTGTAATATGAAAACACAAATCAGTTCGGCTTATTACACAGTATCGAGAAACAATCAGTTGATGTTCTTCTTTATAAATAGATCGAAAACATCTTCAAGAGTCTAGAAATTTGACCTTCGGCTCTCTGTCTAAGTAAATTAACTGATTTCAACCAGACATCTCAGTGAGTTGTTCCGGTTCCGTATTCGTTTTCTTTGGCAGTTGTTCAACTACAGACACCGACAAACTCCGGTAAATAATTCACAATCTATATGGTAAACGGTCGTGAACTGAAAAGTATTCGCATCATACGTAGAGACACCGAATCTGGAGATCGAAGATGTCGGCCTCGGCCTTGTATATTGTAAGTAATTTGTTTGTGTTCGTGCTCTCAAGTTTATGAAATAACAGATGAGAACCGTAATACTCGGAGTAAACATCTGACTTATCTCTCAAAAGTGAAGTTAAATAGCAGATTAAATCGATCCAACACAGTGCGGTAGACTCTAAGAAAATATCAACGTTGTCTTGAACAGATATTCTTTCGGTAATCGTTCGATTTTTCCGTAAATGTAAACCTTAAACAGAAAGAGCCGAATGTTGACCAGTCGAATAACGAATATGACGTTTAAGCACTGGAATTAATAGGGATGAATGTATTATGATTCAATCTAAATTTGTCGCGAGCACAACGAACTATCTTCCAAATTATTATTCGGAATATTTTTTGCTGAGAAAGGTAGTATCTTTCTTTATATGAGTATATACAAAAGTCTATAGGTTGCACCTTCCACAACTGAAAATAAATGTTTTTTTTAGATAATTCTACATTTGCGTTTTCGCCAACCGCATTGCACTCGAGAGAGTGGTATTTTCGCTTTTAATCAGTGAGATGTATTCGGGATAGACTGCCATGTCATGAATTGTACCTTATTCCCATTGAGCATTTCTGGGTTTTTCTAATGAGCGTTCATCAGTGTGATAAAACCGCGAATAAACCAATATCATTAGGCAGTGATACCTTATATAACTCCCAGGCGTGGAATCATCCGATATCACTTCCCACTTGCTTTTTCCCATCAAATATCCCTTTGTATTTAGCTTGGACCAATCAGGTTCGGCGTTTTATTTTAGTTCCCGCTACTTTGAAGCATGAGTTCTGGATTAAATTGCTGTTTTGAGGGGATTTGTTTCACTTTCTGGCTGTGACAGAAACGAAGTTAACACAAAATATTGCACGAAATAAAAAATCGTGCCATTCCGTAATTGAGCATTGTCCTGTACACTGAAAAGTCGGTCATCTCTCTCTCCCCCCCCCCCCCCCCTCAGATTGCTATTACCCTGCTGCGTTAAAATTTCGCTTACTCGCTTGAGCTAGATTTATATGATCGTAACACGTAATGATTTAAATTAATTGCTGTGTGCAAAAATTCTTTTAAAAAACGAGTAGCCATTCCTAAACTGGTAAAAGGTTTTTCTTCCTCAGGTCGTGTTGTGCTGTTTGCCGTAATGCTAACGTTTTCAACTCAAAAGTACCGAGAGCCAGGGTAAGTCAGTTTTGTTTTATGTTTTGTATTTAAAAAATATTATGTTCTGGTTTTCTTCTCCTTTCTGGTTTACTTTTTAAAAACGGGTGGATGATTAATGAGGGAAGAAACAAACAAATTAAATGCAACGCATGGTACACCTCATAGGTTTCATCTTGCAAAATTTAACTTTTCACGAATAGCTTAAGTTGCGCTCTCTGCTCTTTTAAGACTGCGTTATTGTAGAATAATTTTCGCGAGTGTCGCAATACCGAAGCCAAAGGAATATTTTCATGCAGCCAATTGTACTGCCACAGAGGCAATTAACTAAAGCAATCACAATTCAAAACAAATGCAGGTGCAGTGTAGCAAACACAAAGCTAAACTTGTGGCATAATAATACTGAGCCATGGCTAATGGAATTACTTTTGCGACGGAGCTGCCATGTGAAATGCTATACCGAAGATCATAATTATCATCATTTTTGTGGTGATCATCATTATCATTATCATCATAATCATCATGTTACTTCAGGCCATTGTCAGAACATCCTTTACCAAGTGTTTTTTTTGTTTTTATTTTACTTTGAAACTTCAATTTCTGATAACAGCCGCCTCATCCCATGCCGGGCGGACTTTTGCAACCTGTATGTTCGCTAAAATTCTATTAAACCTCACCAAAAATTCACAAGGGTGTTCCTCTAGTCCCCTGGGGAGGAAGGAATTTAACAGTGAGGGAATAGTGACTTAGGAGGCCGAGTTTGACACTTTGAACTGCTGTATAGTATGTATTTTCATTTCGCATCCCCAGGAGCTCCTCTGGGCTCCTGGTATCGCTTATTCCACTCTTCTTCGTCTCGGGTAGAATATCATTCGCCATGCGTTCGGACCGCGCGACCTCAGTGTAGCTCGCAAAATAAAATACTGCCTTTGAGTTCCTTAAAGTTAAACAGTTTACCGTACACCACTACAAAACTCTGTGACCTCTTCATGTAGGTATTCTCTTTTGTTTATCAGTGACAGCGACATCTTCCTGCGGGCAGAGCTCTGCAAATTTTAGACCTCGGATAGTTAACGGTCAAGTTTCCCCAAGAGGATGGTGGCCTTGGCAGATTGCAATATACAAAGGTAAATAGCTATTTTTTCTTACTGGCCCATGAATCGTCAAGGAGGGTAAGGAATTAAAGTGAGATTATAACCCTAGCTGAATTAGGACTAGATGGACTTTACAAACCTCTTACTTTTGTAAGATGAGTAAGACAACGACAATATTTTTTGTTGCTTTTTTAACTCTTTTCAGTCCCTAACTTTCATTGTGGCGGAGCCCTTATATCTCGTCGCTGGGTGCTGACAGCTGCTCACTGCTTCTATTATGGAAGACATTTTATGAGTAACACAGATCTGTAAGTGATAGCTTCAGCGGCAGCTGGTGACGTGATCGATAGTTTTTAAACCTTTAGCTATATTTTCAGACCAATGTCATGGTTAAGATTTAATGGACGATTTGAATATTGGAAAATGTTATAAGAAAGGGAGGAACCTTTGCCCTCCATTACGTTAAGTTATTAATCATTACAAAATGAAGTTGCCGGCCTATAATTATTGGAGATGTAACAAGGGGTTAAATATTAGAAAAACTGGTTGGTAGAATTTTAAACCGAAAGACGAGGATTTCAAGGCACTTTGAAAACTTGCAAAATTACAGAAAGTTGTATGTGAAAACATTGGTGCGTAACCGGAGAAAAAGGTGTGTTTCCTTACAAATCGTCTTAATTTTAAAAGAAAAAAACATCCAGAAGGATGCCTCTTTTCGAGGATATAAACCTGAAAATTTAAATTTTAGTTCATTTAAATGTTGTTCCATTTCTGATCACATTATGCATTACCAATGATAAGCGGAGCACCATAGCCATAGAAGTAGAACCTTCGGGCCACCAGAGCGCCTTTTTTATGATAAAGCAATTATATAATTAACAGTAAATCGCAAAGCGCATATGTGCTTTGCATGAACACTTATTACACCTAATCGTACCTTTTGGTTCGCTTCGGCAGCATATCAGGCGAGTTTGGTCGAGCCATGGTTCGTATTTTGGCGAAACGCAGTCGAGTCAAAATACCCATGGCGAGACCAAACGAGCTTGATATACCGCCGAAGCCGAAAAGGTACGATCATGTATTTATACCGTACCAAAATTCAGCCAAAAATTTAGCGTTCCGTTAATAAAATCTGCCAGGCGTTATACCGAGTGGCCCCCAAGGAGAATACTACAAGTCAACAAACGCTGTCAAACTTAAGTTTTCTCGTCTGACATCTTTTTAACTCGTTCGTTTGGAGTTTGATTTTCGAAATTTCCAAAATCCAAATCAGCGAAAAATTTGGTAACTCCGACTCCATTGTTTCAGTCTGAATGTTTAAGGGGGGAGAAACTTAACTACAAGTCTGTTGCTAAGGAAATCTCAAAACCTCCTTTGTTTGGCTCCTAAAGTCCAGTGGGCATCAAAGTTTACCGTGTTTGTTCGATTCACGTTTCCTTTTAAATGTTTCGAACCACGCCCATATTTGGAATGTCACATGACCACAATAGAAAACGTCTTAAAAACTCGGACTGAGTGGATCGTTTTCGAAATACAACAATACGTTTCGAAATATTGTACCTATCCTCAAACGTATGCTACAAGTTGTAGATAATACCGTGTTTTGGCAAAACGTATTGTTATATTTCGAAAACGATCCACTTAGTCCGAGTTTTTAGACGTTTTCTATTGTAGTCACGTGACATACCAAATATGGGCGTGGTCCGAAACATTTAAAGGAAACGTGAATCGAACAAACAAGGTAAACTTTGATGCCCATTGGACTTCAGGAGCCAAAAAAAGAAGGTTCTGAGATTTCCTCAGCAACAGACTTGTAGTTAAGTTTCTCCCCCTTAAGGTCATTCCCCAGTATTGCATTGCGCATCCCTACTGCGCATAATTTTACGCGTGATTCGCGCGCGCGCATTAGAAAATGGCGGCTTTTTCTTTACGGCTGGACCTCGCCAAAGAGGTAAATCGTCATTTTCTCGAAAACGACTATGGTGACCTGGCATTTTTTTTTAGTTGTTTTGAATAGAATAGTAAATTTCTCTAGGTAAAATAAATATGGGCCAATTCTCAGCGTTGAGGAAAAAACAATCGTCAGAAACGTGAATTTAGCAAGCAATCGTGACTATAATTATGGTGCTAGTATAAGGATTTATATGGAATAAACAAGGCGCTGCTGCTCCTAAACGAACATGGGGACCCCTCATTTTTATTTCAAAATTTAAGTTTCTATAATGTAAACACTCAATTGGCAAAGTTTGAGAAAAATCTCAGTGTAGGTTCTATTTCAGTGGAATGACCTTAAGAACTTGTCGACGCAGTTAGCGAGCGTCTTCCAGTTTAGTTTTGGCGGGAACGTTTTTTGCGCCTTTTTTCGACCGCAAAAACACAAGCTAAATCTTAAATTACGAGTTGTTTGTTTATTGGCAAAACCTCTTTGCAGTTTATCGTACGGTAGCATTACTTTACTTGAAAGTGACCATGATATCGTAGGATATAAGCTCATAGAGTTGGCCTCTGCTTGGCTAATTGCGAATTTGGGTTCGGTAATTGCTCATATTAGCTGTGAACAATTAATACTGTTATGTTTTTTCAGTTACCAGATTAAAGCTGGTGATCACAACCTGTCTGTTAATGAAACCTCCCAACAGGAAATTCCTCTGCAACGGATTTTTGTGCACCCGAGATTTAAACCGATGGGTGCGCCGTTTTTTGACGGTGATTTAGCTCTTGTCAAACTTAGCCAGGAAGTGGAAACTTGGTGGGTTTGTTCGAACAGTGTGTCTCCCAGGAAAGAGTGAAGGAGATCTGGCAATTCCTAACAAAAGAGGTACAGTGGCAGGATGGGGAGTGACAAGACCGTTAAAACGTGGTGAGAGAGTTAGCCTTGATGACGTGTCCAAAGTTCTTCGTCATGCCACCTTCACAATTAAAAGTGATCAGCTTTGCATAAACAAATCGGGAATTCAATTCAACTCAACGACGGCATTTTGCGCTGGGGCGGAAGAGGCAATAGCGACTCCTGTCAAGGAGATAGTGGGGGAGCTTTTGTCCGGAAAATCAGGAATTCTAAATGGGTCGTGATTGGAGTTGTCAGTTGGGGAAATGGCTGCGCACAAAATCATCAGTATGGATACTACACCAGAATTCATCCATTCCTTGACTGGGTTAGGAAAACTATGGAAACAGAAGACAGTGAGTAATATATTTTAGAAATTACTTTTTAAAGTTTTTCTTGAAGACGAATCTTTGGTCCTGTAATCTCTGCACTTTTGACGATGTTTTATTTTTTTTTTCTTTTTCAAAATGTCAACTTTCCTACTTTTCATCTTTTGACTACGATTTCCTGACTAATCAACTCAATTTTTTTTGTGTGTATGTGTTTGACACAGTACCTTTATTCTCTGTAACGACTTGGCAAAATCGTACCAAGCTTATATACTAATACCTCGTGGTTTACAAGTCATACTAGAAACTCGACACCAGAGCTGCGCTCTCTTGTATCGCTACATAGCCTATTGGGTGAGGAAGAGATGGTGTGATATGGCAGAATGACAGTCGTCACAACTTCTTGTTAGAGTAGTAATACATCTTCCAAAATTCCAGATCTTCACTGAATCGACCGTAGTCAAAAGACAATGATAAAGCATAAACACAAAAGCCTCTGTTTTTCTTCACTTGAAAACCGCAGAATCGCTAGTTTTTTGGGGTTTTTTTGTTAGCAACTAAGGTCCTTTACTTTATATTGCCCATTATTTATACTTCGTGAAAAAGTGTAAGTAATATTCGTCTTCTTCTAAAGGTTCAACGTGTGGTCCACCGACTCCTCCTCGTGGCTCAACAATGATTCATCCACCAAAGCAAGAAAAGTATGAAAAAGGCAGCGTGGTGCTGTTTGGTTGTAAACAGGGTTTTTACCTGGTTGGAAAACCTATAATAAAATGCCTTGGGAGTGCCTGGACACAAGGGAAATTCAGATGTGTGGGTATGATGAGATGCTCAGCGTTCTTTCTAACGGTGTTATTGTCAATGTTTGATTGAAGAGTCATTCCTCTCGCGCTTGTTGGCTGGCTAACTACAATCTTATATGCAACAAGGACGAGTGGATTGATTATGTTATTTAAAATACCCCCGAAATATAGAAAACTAAAAAAGAAACCGTACATGTTTTTGATTTTTAGTTATTACTGCATCATATCTTCTGTGGTTTTGTCAGTCCACCAATTTAATGATATCCGTCATTTAGCCACAATCATTTCAATATTTTATCCGTTCTAGCAGGAGCCATAATCAGCCTGGTTCTAGTTAAACAAGTCATCTTACTTCAGAAAAGTACCAACAAAGAAGCAAAAATAGTGAACCACGTGTGTAAATGGAATTGAAAGTGGCTAGCAAAAGCAGAATTAAGTAACTTAAGGTATCTGTTAGAGTATTCTATACAGGACTCCTTTTCGAATAACGTGGTACACTATCGTTTCGACGCTGCTTAAGAAAGAGTCACTTTGTAACTCAATGAAGCATGGAAACGGCGAATGTGAGTGGCTCTACAGTACTCGATACCGGTACAGTAATTTATCGACTCAAGAATCAAGCAAACTTAAAGCTGGTCGATTTTGTGGTTCATCATATCTTTTTCCCAGAGATGATGAAGAAAGAAAAGTGATTATTCAGTCAACCTCGTTCATTACTATGATGTAAACTTGTGCAGTATTCATTCCGCTTTTTCAGGGTTTTGCCCAGACCTGCATCAAATTTCAAATGGTCGAGTTATTGACACAAGCCCTAGCATTCATCAGCCCTCCGTGGAATTTCGCTGTGATAAAAATTTTCGATTGGTGGGTCGATCAAGGCTGGAATGCATTGATGGAAGGTGGAACGGAAAGCTACCGTTTTGTGAGAGTAAGTCGTCGTTACAGAGTATAGTTAGCAGTTAAAACCTTGATATTACAAAGCTCCCAATTATTATGAAACTAGCTGCGACATTCTCGTGGCATAAAATGTACTATAACGACCATTCAAGCAGGTAAAACACCTTTAATTTTAGCTTCAAGTTCTTTTAACAAAATTGGCTGTTAAAATCCTTTTTTATCATTATGGAAATGTGACAACCATATGCGAAAAAAATTGAGTTGTCAAACCAACTGAGAGCCCCAGTTATGCTAGTCTTACAGGTTTGTTTTGCTTTGCTGCCAATTTGAACAATATGGGTAGACAAAAATTATAAAAGGCCAGTTTTCTGACGTACTTGCATGGAGACCCATATCCTCGTCTTGTGTAGGTGTGTCTGCCTCAGGGAGCTAATGTCTTTGTTCCAGCGTGGGAGCTCTACAGTTTTGTGGCTTGTCAGCGCACGAGTTTGTAGTTAGAGGGTATAAGAAGAAAATTTGTCCATCGGAGACCTTTCACATCTAACTAACGTGAATCTTAATATGAATGTGATTGATCATCACAGTCATGCACACAACTTAGGCAGTTCTGAAATTAAAACCTGAATAAAAAATCAGGCCTGAACGGGATTCTAACCCATGACGTCTGCGACACCGATGCAGCTAGCGGCTCTTCCAACTGAGCTATTAAGCCAACTGGGCGCTGGCCACTTTGTGCGTCGTAATATGACCGTAGAAGGTGAAGAATACAAGTGTACGTATGAAATTA
>JAHPZR010034241.1:22500-25000 GCA_019787425.1 Platygyra sinensis
TATAAAACGGATTTGATGGTGGTTGCTACTCAACTTTTGTTCCGACGTCTTTTGACTTATGGCTTGCATTTTCCGACCAGACTAAAAAGACCAAGAATTGATATTCAATATATAATACAATTTTAGCTCCATGTCCTGATCCCGGAGTGCCAGGTATGGAAGCAGAAGCGGTGACGACTTTAGACATGCTAAATCAGTCACTTTTAGCTGCAAAGAAGATTATGAACTTGAAGGAGATGCAACCATCAGCTGTAGCAATGGAGACTGGACAAGCAAAACACCCCTCTGCAAAAGTATGTACATCTAGAATATTGTGTTGGAACAATAAACAGCTGTTAAACACGCTGCGCACGTGAAACGAAAGCTAAACAGAATATTGTTGTCAGTGCATGAGCCAGAGGGTTAATACAACCCGAGCTATAATGACTCTACAATTCTTACAGATACATCTTTTGAAAAGAAGACATTTAGAAACGATGAAACTATGCCTCGCTTTTTAAAGCCTACTAAGTCATCACCTTCCTGACCATCTTGTCGCATTTGAAGTCAGGCTTGTATTCTTTACACGCCTTTCCTTCCAATCAAGTATATACTGTGTTTTGAGGTTCTTCAACAGAATCAAATATGGCTGTGGTTCGCAACACCTTATGCCTTTGGTTCTTCAATATGCTCTTATTAAAAACGATACCTTGCTTATCCTACTTTTAAATATATATATACTTTGTTTCATTGCAAATTATTTCCGCTACTGTATACATAAGTTATAACCCTGCATCTCTAGCTTACCGAGATAAAAACAGTTACAAGATAAACCCATAATTACAAAAAAGCCTTACCGAAGTACGTGCAACAGAAACAATCTTTCTCCCCAACTTGAAGCCCGAGTGAACGCAAATATGCGTTTAGTCTTACATAGAGAAATCTACTACTCAATTCAAAACGACAGAAAAAAATGATAGGTCACCGTAGTCGTTTTCGAGAAAATGACGATTTACCCCTTCGGCGAGGTCCAGTCGTAAAGAAAAAGCCGCCATTTTCTAATGCGCGCGCTAATCACGCGTAAAATTATGCGCAGTAGGGATGCGCAGTGCAATACTGGGAAAGGACCTTAAAAGCGCAGATTATTTCCTAGGATTTTCTAGTTTTCTCTTAAGGTTATTCCTCACAATTGCACCGCGCATCCTTTCTGCGCATAATTTATGGCGTCATTTAGCGCGCCCGCGAGCACGCGCTTATTGAAAACATGGCGGATTTGCCTTGATATTGAGCGCTGTCAGTAGGAAAATGGCTATAGCTCACCAACGAGCACGGGCACTCCAACTTTTTTTCAGTCATTGTAATCGACTTATCATAACTTTGCTTGGGGAAAGACTGATCTGATTCCTATTGCTGAAAATTGAATAAATAACGAAAATAGCAAGTAAACTGTGGTCTCTTCTATTTTGCCCTATGGTAACCATGTCAAGAAATTTGGTTGAAATTTTAATCACGAGTTCAGCTTTCTGTCTAAATCAAACTTAAAAAGTTTATTTGTGTCCGATACAACGCATCGACTCCAGTTTAATGCTTGTACTCATGAGTCTCGGTCACAAAAATTTACAATTATTACTGAGAATGCGTTCCTCTAATAAGCATTAAAATAAATAATGCCAAAATGGGTCATTTTCAATGCCCCAGTGTTCCCTAATGAGTACGGGCACCCCCCTTTTTTATTTCAAAATTGAAGTTCTCATATGATAATATTCAGTGGACAAAGTTTGAACGAAAATCTATTGTCAGTTTTATTTCAGGGGAATTACCTTAAATTAGACAAAAAACGCCTGTCTTGCAATGTTAGCTCAAATTTGGAATTCTAACTCAAAGACCAAATCCAAATTGTATTATGAACGCTATTGAGCAAAGACTAACGGAACACTGGGTCTAAACGTCTTTTGTTCATTGGAGGAAAAGGAAAAGGAAAAGGAAAAGGAAAAGGAAAAGGAAAAGGAAAAGGAAAGGAAAAGGAAAAAGGAAAAGGAAAAGGAAAAAGGAAAAGGAAAAGGAAAAGGAAAAGGAAAAGGAAAAGGAAAAGGAAAGGAAAAGGAAAAGGAAAAGGAAAAGGAAAAAGGAAAAGGAAAAGGAAAAGGAAAAGTATATTTAGTTCTAATTGGTTATTAAGCTACCTCTGCATGTTGGTAATGCTTGGTCCCAGTGCCCATTGTTGCATTTTGCCTGAGAGAAACCTTCTAACAAACGATCTCCTAAACATTCAAAACTCGACAGCTGAGTTATGATCAAAATTTCTTCCAATGGTTTGTCCATTTTCTGGATGACCGGGATCAGGGCAGGATGCTGTAAAACATGAAAATGAATCAGAGTATGGACATGTTATTACGTTTACACAAAAGAGAACCAGAATAAATTTAACTTTTAACTTAGATGAAAAGAATAATCATTCACAATTTAAAAAAAAAAACATGCTGGTGAAAATGGTTTCTTTCGCGTCTCGCTTGGCGGACTA
>JAHPZR010034241.1:32500-43053 GCA_019787425.1 Platygyra sinensis
GACCAAGGTGTAGCCAGGACGGCACTTTATTTCAACCTCACCACCGTCTAGCAAAGTAGCGTGTGTGATGATACTATTCTTTATTGAGGCAATGACAGGGCAGGAAGCTATAATTAATATTAACAGAACAATTTTAACATGTAAGCATATAGTATATTTACAGGTAGTCATGAATGCCATTGCTCGTGGGTTCATTTCTTAAATGGCAATTGAGTGTTTTTTGCAAAAAGAAGAGTTTCCGGTATTTTCAAATAGAACATACCGATGCAACTGAATTCTCTTTTAATCCACACACTCTGGTTACAAGCCATGATTGGTGACCCCTTGAGGTAATATCCATCTCGACAGGCCAGAAAAACGTGAGTCCCATGAGTGTAGTTGACTTGAGTTGTAGGAGGATAAATGATGTACGAGTTACTGGGAATGGTAGGTGTTGAGCATAGTGTTGCTAGAAATGGAAAGAGAAAAACAGAAGTAGAACATTACTTATTTACCTTAGCTAATATTTCTAAATTCTAAGGGTAGCTATTAAAATTGATACAGGCGCACCGGTATCGCAGAGACTTTAATTTCATACGTACACTTGTATTCTTCACCTTCTACGGTCATATTACGACGCACAAAGTGGCCAGCGCCCAGTTGGCTTAATAGCTCAGTTGGAAGAGCCGCTAGCTGCATCGGTGTCGCAGACGTCATGGGTTAGAATCCCGTTCAGGCCTGATTTTTTATTCAGGTTTTAATTTCAGAACTGCCTAAGTTGTGTGCATGACTGTGATGATCAATCACATTCATATTAAGATTCACGTTAGTTAGATGTGAAAGGTCTCCGATGGACAAATTTTCTTCTTATACCCTCTAACTACAAACTCGTGCGCTGACAAGCCACAAAACTGTAGAGCTCCCACGCTGGAACAAAGACATTAGCTCCCTGAGGCAGACACACCTACACAAGACGAGGATATGGGTCTCCATGCAAGTACGTCAGAAAACTGGCCTTTTATAATTTTTGTCTACCCATATTGTTCAAATTGGCAGCAAAGCAAAACAAACCTGTAAGACTAGCATAACTGGGGCTCTCAGTTGGTTTGACAACTCAATTTTTTTCGCATATGGTTGTCACATTTCCATAATGATAAAAAAGGATTTTAACAGCCAATTTTGTTAAAAGAACTTGAAGCTAAAATTAAAGGTGTTTTACCTGCTTGAATGGTCGTTATAGTACATTTTATGCCACGAGAATGTCGCAGCTAGTTTCATAATAATTGGGAGCTTTGTAATATCAAGGTTTTAACTGCTAACTATACTCTGTAACGACGACTTACTCTCACAAAACGGTAGCTTTCCGTTCCACCTTCCATCAATGCATTCCAGCCTTGATCGACCCACCAATCGAAAATTTTTATCACAGCGAAATTCCACGGAGGGCTGATGAATGCTAGGGCTTGTGTCAATAACTCGACCATTTGAAATTTGATGCAGGTCTGGGCAAAACCCTGAAAAAGCGGAATGAATACTGCACAAGTTTACATCATAGTAATGAACGAGGTTGACTGAATAATCACTTTTCTTTCTTCATCATCTCTGGGAAAAAGATATGATGAACCACAAAATCGACCAGCTTTAAGTTTGCTTGATTCTTGAGTCGATAAATTACTGTACCGGTATCGAGTACTGTAGAGCCACTCACATTCGCCGTTTCCATGCTTCATTGAGTTACAAAGTGACTCTTTCTTAAGCAGCGTCGAAACGATAGTGTACCACGTTATTCGAAAAGGAGTCCTGTATAGAATACTCTAACAGATACCTTAAGTTACTTAATTCTGCTTTTGCTAGCCACTTTCAATTCCATTTACACACGTGGTTCACTATTTTTGCTTCTTTGTTGGTACTTTTCTGAAGTAAGATGACTTGTTTAACTAGAACCAGGCTGATTATGGCTCCTGCTAGAACGGATAAAATATTGAAATGATTGTGGCTAAATGACGGATATCATTAAATTGGTGGACTGACAAAACCACAGAAGATATGATGCAGTAATAACTAAAAATCAAAAACATGTACGGTTTCTTTTTTAGTTTTCTATATTTCGGGGGTATTTTAAATAACATAATCAATCCACTCGTCCTTGTTGCATATAAGATTGTAGTTAGCCAGCCAACAAGCGCGAGAGGAATGACTCTTCAATCAAACATTGACAATAACACCGTTAGAAAGAACGCTGAGCATCTCATCATACCCACACATCTGAATTTCCCTTGTGTCCAGGCACTCCCAAGGCATTTTATTATAGGTTTTCCAACCAGGTAAAAACCCTGTTTACAACCAAACAGCACCACGCTGCCTTTTTCATACTTTTCTTGCTTTGGTGGATGAATCATTGTTGAGCCACGAGGAGGAGTCGGTGGACCACACGTTGAACCTTTAGAAGAAGACGAATATTACTTACACTTTTTCACGAAGTATAAATAATGGGCAATATAAAGTAAAGGACCTTAGTTGCTAACAAAAAACCCCAAAAAACTAGCGATTCTGCGGTTTTCAAGTGAAGAAAAACAGAGGCTTTTGTGTTTATGCTTTATCATTGTCTTTTGACTACGGTCGATTCAGTGAAGATCTGGAATTTTGGAAGATGTATTACTACTCTAACAAGAAGTTGTGACGACTGTCATTCTGCCATATCACACCATCTCTTCCTCACCCAATAGGCTATGTAGCGATACAAGAGAGCGCAGCTCTGGTGTCGAGTTTCTAGTATGACTTGTAAACCACGAGGTATTAGTATCATAAGCTTGGTACGATTTTGCCAAGTCGTTACAGAGAATAAAGGTACTGTGTCAAACACATACACACAAAAAAAATTGAGTTGATTAGTCAGGAAATCGTAGTCAAAAGATGAAAAGTAGGAAAGTTGACATTTTGAAAAAGAAAAAAAAAAATAAAACATCGTCAAAAGTGCAGAGATTACAGGACCAAAGATTCGTCTTCATGAAAAACTTTAAAAAGTAATTTCTAAAATATATTACTCACTGTCTTCTGTTTCCATAGTTTTCCTAACCCAGTCAAGGAATGGATGAATTCTGGTGTAGTATCCATACTGATGATTTTGTGCGCAGCCATTTCCCCAACTGACAACTCCAATCACGACCCATTTAGAATTCCTGATTTTCCGGACAAAAGCTCCCCCACTATCTCCTTGACAGGAGTCGCTATTGCCTCTTCCGCCCCAGCGCAAAATGCCGTCGTTGAGTTGAATTGAATTCCCGATTTTTTATGCAAAGCTGATCACTTTTAATTGTGAAGGTGGCATGACGAAGAACTTTGGACACGTCATCAAGGCTAACTCTCTCACCACGTTTTAACGGTCTTGTCACTCCCCATCCTGCCACTGTACCTCTTTTGTTAGGAATTGCCAGATCTCCTTCACTCTTTCCTGGGAGACACACTGTTCGAACAAACCCACCAAGTTTCCACTTCCTGGCTAAGTTTGACAAGAGCTAAATCACCGTCAAAAAACGGCGCACCCATCGGTTTAAATCTCGGGTGCACAAAAATCCGTTGCAGAGGAATTTCCTGTTGGGAGGTTTCATTAACAGACAGGTTGTGATCACCAGCTTTAATCTGGTAACTGAAAAAACATAACAGTATTAATTGTTCACAGCTAATATGAGCAATTACCGTACCCAAATTCGCAATTAGCCAAGCAGAGGCCAACTCTATGAGCTTATATCCTACGATATCATGGTCACTTTCAAGTAAAGTAATGCTACCGTACGATAAACTGCAAAGAGGTTTTGCCAATAAACAAACAACTCGTAATTTAAGATTTAGCTTGTGTTTTTGCGGTCGAAAAAAGGCGCAAAAAACGTTCCCGCCAAAACTAAACTGGAAGACGCTCGCTAACTGCGTCGACAAGTTCTTAAGGTCATTCCACTGAAATAGAACCTACACTGAGATTTTTCTCAAACTTTGCCAATTGAGTGTTTACATTATAGAAACTTAAATTTTGAAATAAAAATGAGGGGTCCCCATGTTCGTTTAGGAGCAGCAGCGCCTTGTTTATTCCATATAAATCCTTATACTAGCACCATAATTATAGTCACGATTGCTTGCTAAATTCACGTTTCTGACGATTGTTTTTTCCTCAACGCTGAGAATTGGCCCATATTTATTTTACCTAGAGAAATTTACTATTCTATTCAAAACAACTAAAAAAAAATGCCAGGTCACCATAGTCGTTTTCGAGAAAATGACGATTTACCTCTTTGGCGAGGTCCAGCCGTAAAGAAAAAGCCGCCATTTTCTAATGCGCGCGCGCGAATCACGCGTAAAATTATGCGCAGTAGGGATGCGCAATGCAATACTGGGGAATGACCTTAAGGGGGAGAAACTTAACTACAAGTCTGTTGCTGAGGAAATCTCAGAACCTTCTTTTTTTGGCTCCTGAAGTCCAATGGGCATCAAAGTTTACCTTGTTTGTTCGATTCACGTTTCCTTTAAATGTTTCGGACCACGCCCATATTTGGTATGTCACGTGACTACAATAGAAAACGTCTAAAAACTCGGACTAAGTGGATCGTTTTCGAAATATAACAATACGTTTTGCCAAAACACGGTATTATCTACAACTTGTAGCATACGTTTGAGGATAGGTACAATATTTCGAAACGTATTGTTGTATTTCGAAAACGATCCACTCAGTCCGAGTTTTTAAGACGTTTTCTATTGTGGTCATGTGACATTCCAAATATGGGCGTGGTTCGAAACATTTAAAGGAAACGTGAATCGAACAAACACGGTAAACTTTGATGCCCACTGGACTTTAGGAGCCAAACAAAGGAGGTTTTGAGATTTCCTTAGCAACAGACTTGTAGTTAAGTTTCTCCCCCCTTAAACATTCAGACTGAAACAATGGAGTCGGAGTTACCAAATTTTTCGCTGATTTGGATTTTGGAAATTTCGAAAATCAAACTCCAAACGAACGAGTTAAAAAGATGTCAGACGAGAAAACTTAAGTTTGACAGCGTTTGTTGACTTGTAGTATTCTCCTTGGGGGCCACTCGGTATAACGCCTGGCAGATTTTATTAACGGAACGCTAAATTTTTGGCTGAATTTTGGTACGGTATAAATACATGATCGTACCTTTTTCGGCTTCGGCGGTATATCAAGCTCGTTTGGTCTCGCCATGGGTATTTTGACTCGACTGCGTTTCGCCAAAATACGAAACCATGGCTCGACCAAACTCGCCTGATATGCTGCCGAAGCGAACCAAAAGGTACGATTAGGTGTAATAAGTGTTCATGCAAAGCACATATGCGCTTTGCGATTTACTGTTAATTATATAATTGCTTTATCATAAAAAAGGCGCTCTGGTGGCCCGAAGGTTCTACTTCTATGGCTATGGTGCTCCGCTTATCATTGGTAATGCATAATGTGATCAGAAATGGAACAACATTTAAATGAACTAAAATTTAAATTTTCAGGTTTATATCCTCGAAAAGAGGCATCCTTCTGGATGTTTTTTTCTTTTAAAATTAAGACGATTTGTAAGGAAACACACCTTTTTCTCCGGTTACGCACCAATGTTTTCACATACAACTTTCTGTAATTTTGCAAGTTTTCAAAGTGCCTTGAAATCCTCGTCTTTCGGTTTAAAATTCTACCAACCAGTTTTTCTAATATTTAACCCCTTGTTACATCTCCAATAATTATAGGCCGGCAACTTCATTTTGTAATGATTAATAACTTAACGTAATGGAGGGCAAAGGTTCCTCCCTTTCTTATAACATTTTCCAATATTCAAATCGTCATTAAATCTTAACCATGACATTGGTCTGAAAATATAGCTAAAGGTTTAAAAACTATCGATCACGTCACCAGCTGCCGCTGAAGCTATCACTTACAGATCTGTGTTACTCATAAAATGTCTTCCATAATAGAAGCAGTGAGCAGCTGTCAGCACCCAGCGACGAGATATAAGGGCTCCGCCACAATGAAAGTTAGGGACTGAAAAGAGTTAAAAAAGCAACAAAAAATATTGTCGTTGTCTTACTCATCTTACAAAAGTAAGAGGTTTGTAAAGTCCATCTTAGTCCTAATTCAGCTAGGGTTATAATCTCACTTTAATTCCTTACCCTCCTTGACGATTCATGGGCCAGTAAGAAAAAATAGCTATTTACCTTTGTATATTGCAATCTGCCAAGGCCACCATCCTCTTGGGGAAACTTGACCGTTAACTATCCGAGGTCTAAAATTTGCAGAGCTCTGCCCGCAGGAAGATGTCGCTGTCACTGATAAACAAAAGAGAATACCTACATGAAGAGGTCACAGAGTTTTGTAGTGGTGTACGGTAAACTGTTTAACTTTAAGGAACTCAAAGGCAGTATTTTATTTTGCGAGCTACACTGAGGTCGCGCGGTCCGAACGCATGGCGAATGATATTCTACCCGAGACGAAGAAGAGTGGAATAAGCGATACCAGGAGCCCAGAGGAGCTCCTGGGGATGCGAAATGAAAATACATACTATACAGCAGTTCAAAGTGTCAAACTCGGCCTCCTAAGTCACTATTCCCTCACTGTTAAATTCCTTCCTCCCCAGGGGACTAGAGGAACACCCTTGTGAATTTTTGGTGAGGTTTTAATAGAATTTTAGCGAACATACAGGTTGCAAAAGTCCGCCCGGCATGGGATGAGGCGGCTGTTATCAGAAATTGAAGTTTCAAAGTAAAATAAAACAAAAAAAACACTTGGTAAAGGATGTTCTGACAATGGCCTGAAGTAACATGATGATTATGATGATAATGATAATGATGATCACCACAAAAATGATGATAATTATGATCTTCGGTATAGCATTTCACATGGCAGCTCCGTCGCAAAAGTAATTCTCATTAGCCATGGCTCAGTATTATTATGCCACAAGTTTAGCTTTGTGTTTGCTACACTGCACCTGCATTTGTTTTGAATTGTGATTGCTTTAGTTAATTGCCTCTGTGGCAGTACAATTGGCTGCATGAAAATATTCCTTTGGCTTCGGTATTGCGACACTCGCGAAAATTATTCTACAATAACGCAGTCTTAAAAGAGCAGAGAGCGCAACTTAAGCTATTCGTGAAAAGTTAAATTTTGCAAGATGAAACCTATGAGGTGTACCATGCGTTGCATTTAATTTGTTTGTTTCTTCCCTCATTAATCATCCACCCGTTTTTAAAAAGTAAACCAGAAAGGAGAAGAAAACCAGAACATAATATTTTTTTAATACAAAACATAAAACAAAACTGACTTACCCTGGCTCTCGGTACTTTTGAGTTGAAAACGTTAGCATTACGGCAAACAGCACAACACGACCTGAGGAAGAAAAACCTTTTACCAGTTTAGGAATGGCTACTCGTTTTTTAAAAGAATTTTTGCACACAGCAATTAATTTAAATCATTACGTGTTACGATCATATAAATCTAGCTCAAGCGAGTAAGCGAAATTTTAACGCAGCAGGGTAATAGCAATCTGAGGGGGGGGGGGGGGGGAGAGAGAGATGACCGACTTTTCAGTGTACAGGACAATGCTCAATTACGGAATGGCACGATTTTTTATTTCGTGCAATATTTTGTGTTAACTTCGTTTTCTGTCACAGCCAGAAAGTGAAACAAATCCCCTCAAAACAGCAATTTAATCCAGAACTCATGCTTCAAAGTAGCGGGAACTAAAATAAAACGCCGAACCTGATTGGTCCAAGCTAAATACAAAGGGATATTTGATGGGAAAAAGCAAGTGGGAAGTGATATCGGATGATTCCACGCCTGGGAGTTATATAAGGTATCACTGCCTAATGATATTGGTTTATTCGCGGTTTTATCACACTGATGAACGCTCATTAGAAAAACCCAGAAATGCTCAATGGGAATAAGGTACAATTCATGACATGGCAGTCTATCCCGAATACATCTCACTGATTAAAAGCGAAAATACCACTCTCTCGAGTGCAATGCGGTTGGCGAAAACGCAAATGTAGAATTATCTAAAAAAAACATTTATTTTCAGTTGTGGAAGGTGCAACCTATAGACTTTTGTATATACTCATATAAAGAAAGATACTACCTTTCTCAGCAAAAAATATTCCGAATAATAATTTGGAAGATAGTTCGTTGTGCTCGCGACAAATTTAGATTGAATCATAATACATTCATCCCTATTAATTCCAGTGCTTAAACGTCATATTCGTTATTCGACTGGTCAACATTCGGCTCTTTCTGTTTAAGGTTTACATTTACGGAAAAATCGAACGATTACCGAAAGAATATCTGTTCAAGACAACGTTGATATTTTCTTAGAGTCTACCGCACTGTGTTGGATCGATTTAATCTGCTATTTAACTTCACTTTTGAGAGATAAGTCAGATGTTTACTCCGAGTATTACGGTTCTCATCTGTTATTTCATAAACTTGAGAGCACGAACACAAACAAATTACTTACAATATACAAGGCCGAGGCCGACATCTTCGATCTCCAGATTCGGTGTCTCTACGTATGATGCGAATACTTTTCAGTTCACGACCGTTTACCATATAGATTGTGAATTATTTACCGGAGTTTGTCGGTGTCTGTAGTTGAACAACTGCCAAAGAAAACGATACGGAACCGGAACAACTCACTGAGATGTCTGGTTGAAATCAGTTAATTTACTTAGACAGAGAGCCGAAGGTCAAATTTCTAGACTCTTGAAGATGTTTTCGATCTATTTATAAAGAAGAACATCAACTGATTGTTTCTCGATACTGTGTAATAAGCCGAACTGATTTGTGTTTTCATATTACACCTCTCCTCTTACAATTACTATTTTGCCGAGAATATAGTCTATTATTGTTGACGATGGGCCCATGCATGACATATATTTTGATACAGTTATAACAACGATTCAAAATACATGGTATTACACAAATTAAACGCCAAATCAATCATTCATTGGTTAACGAGTTTTGGCCTTCCAAGTGATATTGAAGGTGACCATAGCAACATTACAATCTGTATTTAATGCATGGAAAACATCTTCCCGTTTTATTTTCGAGTTATAGAAACACGAGTGGATATTTGGGAGAACGAGAAATGCTGTGGGTACACGAGCCGCAGCGAGTGTTTCCGCAGCTTTTTCGAGTTCTCCCAAACCTATAGCTCGGTAGAAACATGGGATGCTTTCTATTTCTTTTAGAAAACACTGCAACAACAAAAGGAAAACAACTTGTTATAAGTTTGATTATGAAACTTTAAATTCTTTTGCTCGCGCCATCACTACGTCACAGCTCGTGTTATAGTTCTGTGTCCATCGAGTTATAGAACACGTTTTTTAAACCAATCAGCGCGCGTATTTTGTTAGTACCTTTTTGACCCTGGGAACGAGGTTGCCAATAATACTTAAAGACGAGCTATGTAGGTTAAGGCGGGGTACACGTAATTTGAAGTATTATTAAAAGGGAATCGTTAGGATTAAAATGGGTTGGAATAAGAGACATCTAGTCTCATAGTTGGAAACCACTACCCGGAGACAGTTGATCACCACAAATGAGAGCCCCAGGTTGGTAAGGGACTGTTTGGTATCCGTCTATTAATTTTTCACTTCAAATTTCAATTTTCCAAATCCATCAAATCTTCAATATTTTATGTTTTCCTCAATTTAAAGGGGCTCAGTCACGTTGAAAAGCTTAGCTAAACTTTTCAAATTCGTTGTTTGCAATCCGTGTCAATCTTCTCCATCCTTAACCATCCTTGTTCCTTTATGGTTTATTATTATCTCTTTGATGTTTTTCTATCGTTTTAAAGTGTTAGTATATACTAAAACAGTAGATAGTGTTAAACGCGCGCGTTGATTGGCTCGTCAAACTCCGAATATCCTGTGCTATTTACCTCCGAGCAACTCAAGAGAAAATGGCGTCTCGGTTTGCGGGCCGGGACAAGTGAAGAAATCATCCAAATTAATTTTTTGTGGTGTCTATTATCTCACTGTTTTAGTATATACTAAAACAACTTTTCACCTCAGTGTCGGTGGCTAGCGTTGGATATTTACCTCGCCGCTTCGCGGCTCGGTAAATATCCACCACTAGCCACCTCCACTTCGGTGAATAGTTGTTAATTATTTTTAGGTTTCCTTCATTTAACGGTTATTTTTCGATATTCAAAATAAACTCAAATGCCGTGACTGAGCCCCTTTAACTAGGAGCAAGCCAGGAGCTTATCACCCTGATTTAACTTATTCTTTGAGAAAAAAGATCTCTTTCCCAAAATGTCCAAAAATCACCCAAAAATTTAGGCGAAGACATCAAACGGTGGTTATGGTTATTATAAGCATAGAGGTTTAGCGTTGCTTAAACGTGACGGAGATATAAACAGTTTCAAGTAAAAAGATATCAAGAATAGCACTAGGTCGACACGCTTGCCGAAAATGTAAATTTACAGCAGCAGAGGACCTGAAACAAACTTGGCACCAAAACGAGGCTACGCCTCGTGAGAGCAAAAGAAATGCTCCCACAAGGTAGTAAATGAGGCTCTTTACCTCAACAAGATGCC
>JAHPZR010034242.1:5000-10000 GCA_019787425.1 Platygyra sinensis
TTTTCGTCTCTGTGATTTAGTTACACGATGAGCCTGCTGATAACGAAGGATTTGTTGAACTTGCAGAGCCCCTTCCTAAAGTTAATTCACTTGCTTCGCTTCTAGCAGAAAAATAGTTTTCGCTTTCGTCGATTCCATGGCCTACATTATCTTGATCCAAGAGATGTTGCCTCTCGTTATTTGGTCGTCTATTAAGCAGTTTCCAGATGATTATTGGAACAATAACAAAACAAAGGACTCCAGCAACACTAGCGACTACTGGAACCGCGACGTCAACCGGTTTACCTAAACACGTACAGAGAAATGAAATTGAATGATACACTGTTTTCAGATAGATAGGGCCCCTCTATCCCCCCCCCCCCCCTCCCCCGCCACTCAAATCTTTTTATCAGTCAGGGTGAGATTTTTTTCTCATCAATCAAAGCTTTTGAGACAAGATCCTCACCTTGTATAGGGCGGCTGTGCCCGCAGAACAAGCGGCAGTCAAAACTGACGACGACCCATTCCTAAGTACTTCATGTATCCCTTCCAGATATTATGGTGTATCTAATACATTATAATAGGGATAAATGTACTATGCTACGTTCTAAGTACACTATGATAAGGGATACACAAAGTACTTACCGACCCTTTTTTAGCGCCAAATTGAAACTTGAAGACACGAAATGTTTCATATTTTCCCTTTTTACAATCTGGTAGGGTTTGGGGAATTTTAAATCTCTTATGAATATTTAATGTCATCTCCAGTGAGAAAAGTTTCCTGCTACAATGCTACTCGTGTTAACCTACATTGACGTCAGGACAGAAAAGTTTTCCCCGCCTGCTGAAACCTGATTGGTAGGAGCCAATTACTAGGAGCCTGCAACTATCATAATAAGCCAATGCAACGGCATTTTTACAGACCGGTCTATATTTAGATATCTTTCCCGCGAAAGAGGCCATTTCCAGTCTATTTGAGCAGGCTTCGGTAAGGATAAAACAATGCGGCCTCACGTGAACATGTCGACATTAGTCCGTGCTTGAGATTGCAATTGGTCTCTGAGGTTCCTCTGGAAATTTGATTACGAGATGAATTCAAACTAAAAATAGATCGGTATGTGAAAACGCCGTGACAAGAATATGGGATAGTTGCAGGCTCCTGGTGATAGGCTAGTCCTGGATTGGTCAATTCAAATTTCACGCACGCTAGCCGTATGCAATGCAATAATACTGAAACCTATTGTTCATTAGGGCTACCGTCATTCACAGTTGTGTTGTGTAACTAGTTTTCCACCGGTTTTACTAAGGTTTTAGCAAAAACGGTTGCTACACCGGGGCTGATGACTGATTTGGAATCATGGTGACAAACCAGTGTCCTCGATGTGAAATAAGTCGGTTCATACAGTCGGTCTATTGTTTTCGCCGGTTCTCCGTAGAGAAAATTACAGAGGGCTTCTTACTTGCTGAGAATAATTTAGGTGCACCGATTTAAATGACTTGCCAATAGCACACAGTCATTTTTCCTGACCGCTAGGGGTATTGCCAGTATCTCCTCGGTAGGACTGTGATCCATCAAGTAATTCCCGAGATTTCTGCCAGGTTGTCGCAAACATTAGACGATATCCAGTTCTACATGTGAGTGAAAGAGCCACTTTAAAAGTAAAAAATCTTGTCCAAGAACGACAAACAGTGACAACCGCAGAGCTTGAACCCGATCCACTAGATTTGGATTAAAACATTTCAACCATCAAGCCACCGAGACAAGACCAACAGTGAAAACTACAGTTAGAACCACTGGATGACATTTTGCTCAGGCTATTTGTAGCTAGTGGCTTGGAAATCCTTTTACTTACAGCAGCAAAATAGGGTTCCAGCCGACCTTTATGATTTCTCTGTTAAATGTATTCACGATACGTTATGACTTAGCAAGGAAGCATAATCCCAAACCCCGGTACCGTTCATTGTGGCAATCACAGGAGAGAATTTTACCGCTAACGTACTAGGATCAGTGGTGGCTGTGGACTCCTCGGGAGTGTGGGTTGAAGGACTGTACAGGCAGGAGTTCGGACATGCACACTGGTGCGTTAGAGTAAATTCCTGAAAAAGAAAAACACAAGAAAAAACTTAGTCAGCAAGACATTCAACAAGAATGCTTTTAAACTAAAACAGATTGTACCAAACGAAAAATAGAAAATATTTTGAGCCTCGAAGCTTTATATCTAACTGAACGCCAAAATTGGGTCCTCAGGTAGGACAAAACTTGATTTATTTGTAACAAAACTGACAACCTGTTTTTCTTTTTGTTAAATTAAACCCGGAGTTCTCTAGTTAAACGTTGCAAGAGGTCTAGAACACTTTAGCATTGTCCTTATTCATTCCAACAAGACAACACGGTTTTACCTCGATAAATATTGTCCCCGTCAGAAGCGTAAAAGTGTAGCGACATTATTAAACAAAACATTGGTAACGGTCGTTAGCTGTTGTTTCATGGCAGTTCACGGTATTTCAGCTCGAAGGAAGGCGAATTCGCAGGTACAAGTGAACACCATTGATTCCGCACGACTGCTCTTCAAGATTTTCTGTAGTTTCATGGATTACTCTTCTAAAAGGACTTATTTTCACACATGATATTCTTTTTGTTTTTCTTCCATTTCTCTTTCCCTTAAGTATACGCCTACTCGGCTCCCAATCAGAATTGGGCGTTTGAAGTTTGAGGTCAGTATTTTTCCAGTCCGTGATCGAAACATTTTGTCTTAACATTTTCAGTCGTTTCAGTCTTCTATTTACCAAGTCAGTTCGGGACCTAAACAGAAGAATGTCGGCTCTAGGTCTTTTTTGTACACACTGTCAAGACCTCTGGCCGATCTATTTATTAAACAGAAGTAGACGGATATTCGTACTGCTTTTTAAAATTCCTCTATGGTGAACATCGCTTTTCGACACAATGGCTTTTCATAAATGACATTTGTTTTCTTTGAAATTATTTCTTTCTCTTTAAAAGAGTTATCGAAAACTGCCCAAACTATGGTCGAAAATTGACCTTGTGAGACCACCAGGGGGCTGATATCCAGAACTCGGATGGAACACGATCAATGAAGCTGAAACTTTTGCATAAGGATTTCGAGTGTGGTTTTCTAGGAAAATTGGCCAGCTCTTATATCAAAGGGCCCCCTGGTCTATCGGACAGAAACGTTGTTGGTTTTATATTCACTTACAACGTTATCTTGCTTTTCATCCGTCCGTACTTTAAAGATTCCTTCTTTCTGGTTGTGGTCGCATATCAGTGACACAGCAGCTTTCCATACACCGCTAAAAAGAAAGTTCCTAAGTTATTTCATGTATCTCTATCACTGTGAATGGTTGACACTTCAGCAGCCACCACCATAGTTACCTATAATTGTTAAGGACATTTTGCGCTTTCATTCGCTAAGTTGGCGACAGTGTTTTCTCATCTGGTCCTGAGTTTGAAATGAGATTCAAAGCTTAAGTATCCAAAGTGATATTTAGGTGGCCTTCCTTTACTCTTATCATCTTTTTGCGCTTTTGGCGCTGTCGTGAGACTAGTTAAGAGTAGATTTTTGCATAGCACGGAAGTAGCAGAGCTTTTTCCATTTGCACACCAAAGCTGTGGAATGACCTGCCATCACATTTAAGGAATTGTGCCTCTTTTAATGCTTTTAAAAGTAACTTGAAGACGTTTTTATTTAAGTATACGTTTTGCTTATGTTTTAAATTTATTTAGTAATGATTTTTAATTGTTAATTTAAATTGTTACCTTAATTAAGGTCTGTAAAGCGCCTTAGAACATTTGGATTTCGGCGCTATATAAATTATATTTATTATTATTATTATTATTATTATTATTATTATTATTATTATTATTATTATTATTATTATTATTATTATTATTATTATATAATCATACCACTTGTTTTTTTGACTCCTTAATTTCGTTTTTTTAAAGTGTATTTTTACTGATTATGAGAGATAAATAGTTTTTCTCAAAGGATTAGTAAAATTTATGGAAATAGGAAATTTTGAAGATTTGGTGTTATTTTAAATTAGAGTTTGAAGTTAAAAATTGGTAGATACACTCCAAACAGTTGCCCAACAACCTGGGGTGCCATTGTGCGGTCGGGCAACTGTCTGGTGGTGGTCCAGAACCCTTATTTCCCTTTCAACCTCTCTTTAAACTTACCAAAATTTCACTTAAATTCAGGTGTACCCCCGCCTTAAGCACCACATGAAAATGAGAACAAGAGTTTCTAGAGTAGTTATGTGAAAGGGGTACCTTTTTTCAATAAAAGGTATTTAAAAGGGGTACCTTTTCTGCCAAAATGGTATATAAAAGTGTTGAAAGTTCGATGTTTTAAGTGGCAGGTAGTTTGAAGTCTAAACAGAACGCAGGGATGTCGGAAACAGCAACAGAGTTATTTATTCCAGATGAACGCTGTAACTCCACTCAAGACTTCACAACAAGCACACGCTAGGCTTGTCAGTTACACTTGAATAAACACCCCTCCGCTAAACTTTACACACAACCTTTGTCACTCTTGTATAAACACGGCCTCTTGCCAGATATCCATGTAACCTCTCTGTTACACTTCCACAAACACGACCTCTGTCAAAAATTTACACGCGACCTTTGTCACACTTCAGTAAACACTACTGACTCACGAGATAATTCTCTCTAAACACTCCTGGGAAAAAATCACTAAAAAACTACACCGATTCGCTTATATACTATTACAGCGTAAGATTCTAGAACTTTCCGGCTATACTAAATAAAGTAACATTACAATGTAAAACTATTTACAGCAGCAGACGTAAACGACTAAAATAAATTGCTTAGTCACCGTGACACGAAACTAATTAATATGCGAGAAGACTCGAGACTAAATTAGCATATTATCAAATTTCTGTACATGGGGTTCAGGGCCACCTTAAATTTTCGAAAATTTAAGGTGGCTCTGAACGCCATGTAGAGAATTTTTTTTAAACTTTGCCAAAAGTTGCATGTT
>JAHPZR010034242.1:15000-32500 GCA_019787425.1 Platygyra sinensis
TTGTGTTTTGTGTGTGTGTTTTTTTTAACAGATATCACGTTACAGGTCCATGGGGGTCATCTGTCAATAAAAACCTTGTCAAGGCAGTTTTTTTCTTCTTAAAAACCACAAATAATGTTCCGTACTTATTTTTCCTTGTTTTGCTGCAAAGAACACCTTAAAACAGCACCAGCAGCAGCAGCAGCGCAGCAAAAAAAATTATTTTAAAAGGTTAAATTAATGGTTAGAAAACTAAATGGAATTGAATGTCGTCTAGGACAACAAATTTTTCTTCCACCCCCTTGCAAAAAGGGTGTGGGTGGTGGTGAGATGGGGGGGGGGGGGGGGTGTAGAGGATGGTAATGGTACTTCTTTCCGGCATATCATAGTTCCACCTCTACACCCTCCTTGAATGAGGTAGAAAGGATAACAACACAACCGTCTGAACAAAGATCGTTTCTTTTTTAACAATCCATTTCATTGTTTCGTTTTATTGTTGACAATCAAATCAGTTGATCCATCTTGTTTCTGTAGATATCCTTGAGCTTCCATCCCATTTATCTTAAAATGGATTCAACCACAGTTTGGCAGGGTTAATGAAAATTAATTTCCCTCCACAAGAATTTTTTTTTTTCATGTCGGGGAAGCATCTCACAACCAAGGATTTCAGTACGATCCGTGGAAAATGTAATCCAAGTTTACGTTCATGGATCACAAACATGCAATCTCGTTCTTTATGAGCTTTTAAACAGTTGTCAATACTAGCAGTAACATAAACAAGAAATTATCAACACTAATTTAGTGCATTAAAGTGGATTTGTGGTGAATATTGACAGGAGCAACAAGAAATTACTTTTGTTGAAAGTAAAAGTTTCAGAGCGGAATAGAGGACAGTCGGTGTACAAACCTGCGACGATCATATAAACGACAAAACTGAACGCAAGCAAGATCTTCGCTTGAAACCCGGGGGGGGGGGGGTACTTAACAAAGTTTAATACGGGGAGGCTCCGCCTCGAGATCCAACCCCTTACCCTTTTATATACTATTTTAGCAGAAAAGGTACCCCTTTTATATGCCTTTTATTGCAAAAAGGTACGCTTTTCCTACTTTAAGAAGTCTTGTTCTCATTTTCATGTAGGGCTTAATAAATAAAGTAATACAGCCATAAGGGGCATCTGTTCGAAATATTTTAATTAAAGGCCTTTTTAAATACCTAAATGACCAATTTCCCTACCCTTTTATATACCTCAACTTGTGAAATCCCTACCCTTTTATATACCTGAAGCGCGAAAAAGCTACCCCTTCCAGGTTTCGGGCGGAGCCTCCCCGTATAGGCCATTATAGGGAGTACTCCCCCGGCTGGAAATCATGACCTAGCAATGATAACACGTATTATCCCAGTGGTCTGTCTTCTATGATTCATTTGTAAGTTACGTGGTATCCTAAGTTTTCTCATTATTTGAATTCAGCTGCACTAAATAGACACCACTTCTGACGTCTTTCCTCCACCATCTCGTTTGCTTGCTAATAACTGAAGAAAAACTGACCCACCACCAACTAATCAATCAATCATTCAATCAATAATCAATTAATAACTTTATTAATGTGTCAGGTAGATCTAGCTTACATGTACGTAAACTAATTGGGGACACCTAACTACTAGTGAATTAAAAGTTAACAAGAAATATATTAATCTGATCCAAAATACTAATTTTTAGTAATAACCGTTAAAATATGGTGTATTTTAAAACTAGTTCCTAAAAATATCTTAACATATCAGTATCCCATAAATCCATGCTAGCTATAGATTCCTTAAAACCAAAGGTTAAAGGCTAATCCCCTCCCAAAACACTATTTTCAATCCATGCGTAGAATCCTCAATTCCATAATTACCGCTCTTCAGGATGCTTATACAATTATCTTCCATCATCCCAACTAGATCTAATTCTCGGATTTTAGCTTTAAACTTATTTAAAAATTCCGTATTCCTGACTTTCTTATCTAACTTTGACGCACTGCTAGGCGATTTTTCTAATCCGAAAGAACAGTTAATGTTTTCAAAACCATGGAGAAATCTTTAAGTGAGATCGAAATTGCGGCCCAGTCGTCTAACCTTTTAATAGGGACTTTAAGCAACGACAACGGGGACGGCGACGGGAACGCCACAGCATCAGGAAAACCCAAAAGGTCCATTGCGCATGACTGGCGGGGAACAGGTTGACGTTCTGCGTTCTGGCCCGACGTGAGTTTAGCTCATTTCGCGTTGTCTGAAAACGTGAGCTTTCGCTTTCGTTTCCGCTGCTGTGTTAACGCTAAATAATCCGTGATACTAATTTCTAGGAACTTTAATTGTTTGTTTTCTCTTTTTATGTGAGATATTTCATTTTAAAGCTTAAGAAAGGTCGGAAAGCTGAAGCGAACTCAAGCCAGTCGGCGAACATGTGAGTACCGTGAAATATATTTTTGAAAGCAGTTATGCAAGCTTAAATAAAGACAACTTACATGCATTTCAACCGAAATTTTTCCTTTCAAGAAGTACTAAAATGTCAAACGGTTTATTATGGTGAGATTCTAGCACATTTAAAAGGGTGTACACCATAAAACTTGTGTAGCTGTTTTCATTTTTAGCCGTAAGATCAGTGGTTTACTTAGATCTTTATCAGTTATTAGCCCTACATTGAAATTAAGTCAATGTGTAAGTAGTTTTAAACGCAATCTTAAATTAGACCTTTTAACAAAGTTCTTGTCTTAATTTAGAGTTTATTTTGTCTTTTTTACTTATTATTGTTACGTTTCTTAATTGCATTGTCACTGAAAAGCCCCCATGGGGAGTTGTCAATAAAGTATTGTATTGTATTGTATTGTATCAGTCGGCACACCGATTGTCGCGCCTGTTTGACTAAACATTTGCTGTTTATTCAGAGTTCATTTACTCCATTGTACAACTCAGCGAAAAGGGGCAAGTCGCGTTTGTGAAAGCGAAATTTGGACAGGCACTTGTCGTCTCAAATCATCGAAGTTAAATTCAGGAAAGGAATCCGCGGGAAGATAGGTCGAGAATATTTGACCGTTTTAAATCGCACAAAAGTAGGAGTTCGTGATAGTTTAACACACCTTCACCGTGGCTTATCAAGAGTTGATTGAGAACTTCTTTACATGAAGTCCTCCTGATAAACAGAGGACGAAAATCACGTCAATAAGCTTGACAGTGCAGAAACTATGGTTTCCGACAGTACAAAGTGCTGCTTTTTTTTGTGAATTTCTGTCGCAACGGCGTTCTCTCCCCAATCTTCTCACAGGTTTCGGCGTCCCCGTCGCCGTCCGCGTTCCCACTGCTTAAAGTCCCTAATCTGTATCGCGTCTCGCCTTCCGAAAACGAGAAATCAATGTAAAAAAGACGTTTGCAGTAGTCCCAAAGTTAAATTTCGGGTGAAGCTTCGCTCACTGTTAACATGGATAGTAAAGAGACTGGATTGGAAACGTATATCACGTGGGTTGATTTCTCATCGCCGATTGATTGTTTCGTGCTTCAAGATGGCGTCTTATGCTTCCATCATAGTGGAGATTTGTGACGAAATGATGGCGAATATGTGGCGCAAGAGAGTCAAGATTTATGGTTTGTTGTCCTTCATTTTGTTCTTTCTCTCCGGTTCTGGTAGTAGTTCAGGTCTTGACATATATTTTTTTCTCATTGTCTGCTGTTTCACGGCGATGATGACCGTGCAAAGCCACAGTTAAACTTTCAAGGTATGTTCTTGTTACAGCTCATGGGTATTATTTTTAGTTGTTTTTGAGAAATTGTAGTCCCAAAAATAAGCTCACCGGAGCCATATTCTTTATGTTTGATGACTGTTTTGGGACTCATTTATTGAAATGATCCTTGGTTATTTTTGTTCAAATCTACGGTAGAATGATAGTATAAATATGAAATTGTGGCTTAGGCACAGTTACAAGAATAATGGAAGTAAATTTACAACCTTAAATTTCGATTGAAAATGACGAAATTAAGACCGTCCAGCGAGTCGGTTGCGTGCATGGTGCGTGTAACATTACTTTGGAGAAGGTTGCACTCGATAAGGATTTACCACTATAAAAGAACCTGTGGAGCTTTTCTTTAGAATAATTATAGTATAGTAATGATCATAACAACAGTCATCCGTAACAATAACAAAAACTAGTTAATAAAGTATCGATTGACATTCACCTTTTATGTTAATTTATATATACAGACTAATAAACTGGGGACACTATAATGAAAAAATAATTAACAGTGGGATTGAGTAAATCTAATAATGCAACAACAAAACAATGCAAACAGTAGCATCTGCATTAAAATACATGTTCAAAAAAAATTTATTGTCCCAAATCTTGGTGCAAATTTTTTGCTTTGTATATATTGTTCTCCATGGCTCCAATGTGTCCACTACTTTGTTTATTTAATAATAATAATAATAATAATAATAATAATAATAATAATAATAATAATAATAATAATAATAATAATAATAATAATAATAATAATAATAATAATAATAATTCATTTACTTATAACGCGCAAGTATCAATGTACATTTTCACCTGCGCGGACAACTGAATATTTCAAATAGAACATAAACTATTAAGAATCCCAACTGGCGGGAGGCTGACCAGTTGGCTATTTACACAACGCAGTCGAGGAGTTGAACTCGGGCGTACCGAGAACAAATCCATATAGCAGCAGGGTGGAGGATTTGAACCTGGGACCTCCAGATTTCAAATCCAGCGCCCTAAACCACTCGGCCACGCTGCCTCCAGAAGTCAAAATTGTACACTTTTTTATTTTCATCAGTTTTATGTCA
Source organism: Platygyra sinensis (assembly GCA_019787425.1). Lineage (NCBI taxonomy): Eukaryota > Metazoa > Cnidaria > Anthozoa > Scleractinia > Merulinidae > Platygyra > Platygyra sinensis. The sequence goes on from JAHPZR010034242.1 coordinate 19,818, forward strand.
CTCTTGTTACAGATTTTTAAGTCAAGGGTTAGCTTGATAGTCCTGTCTATGTTTATAAGAGTCAAAATTGTACACTTTTTACAATTTCAGCTGAAATGGGGAAAGAAAGAAGGAAATGAAAAATACTCTCATTGGAATTACGTAAACAGTTATCTGCAAGCAACAGTCCAACCCAAAGCTCATCAGTTTTACCTTCATGTCACCTTCCATTGAATACCAGTTCTCACTTTGTCACCTTCCTCCTGCTGTTCTACACCAGTCTGCCCTTTACAATAATATTACACTCAAGTGTTTTAGTTCTAGAAATAATGCTTTTAAAATCACTTGGATTTTTTATCAAGCACTCTGAACTTTTCCTAATAGTTCAGAAAAAACCTTCATGATCATAACTGATTAGTCAATTGTTCACTAAAGGCATCGTCACTCTTACATTGTTGTATATTGCAGGAACTATAGTGGTAATATTTTAATCGATAACTACATGTAACTGCTTGTATGTAATATAACTTGAACTAAGGCTGTTCAATAAAATGTGCCTTCATGGAAACCTCATGTGTTCTCCACTTGTTTAGGTGTTTGGTCAGTACTTTGAAACTATTTTATAGCAAAAGTGTATACATATGTCTTTGTATCTAACCATCAGGTGTCCCTGATGAGTTTTCTAAGAGCCTGCTTAAATCAGATGCATACAAACTAGACACTGACATCTTAATTTTTTTTTAATTTTTAAAAACATTCAAAGAAAGTGACATACAGTGTTTGATAATTATAAAAATGTATTTAAAGAGGACTACATGACAAAAAACTCAAACCTTAATTGTTTTGGCTTGAAGTGGGATGCAAGTGTCTCTTCAGGAAATTTTAGAAGCATCAGCTGTGCTATTAATTTGTTTTTTTTTTTTTTGCATTCCCAAGTTCACTCTCACTGTAAAATACAACACACTTCAAATTAAAATTATATATGCCCGCAAGAAGAAATGGTAGAAACTCTCTTCGTATTGATTAAATCCATAACAACAATGTGTGTGTTGTTTCCTCAGGGGTCCACATTGAAACTTTTCGCCTGTGTCCGCAATGATCTTTGTCTATAAGATTGAAGTTGTTTTTTAGGTGTGACAGATTTCTTTCTGGTAAAATATTCAATTAAAAAGCTGGTAATTTGTAGCGAATTTTTATTGGAGAAAATTATCGATCACTTATTAATGTTAATAATGTTAATGGCGCTGGAAAATAACTCATCGATATTAATGGCGCTGGAGGAAATCAGAGCTTTACTCATGCTGTTCTTTCCGTGTAATTCGTTGGACTTTGCGCTTAACTGCATTTTCTAAGTTCCTGTTTTCTTTCCCCTATGTAATCTTTTAAGCCCCTCCCCAAACGGACCGACAAGTTGCGGCAAGTGGACGCAAGCTGAACTTGCGTAGAAACTTGAGCTGGGTGGCCAAATGGACTTACAAGTTTCCTCACAAGGCGTAAAAATAAAATAAAAAATTAAGGCAGACTATCCTCTATTTCATTGGCTAATAATAGGTTAATGGACATCACTCAGCTTGGTTTGACTTGGGTTGGATGGCCAAACGGTGAAAAACTTGCTTTGACTTGCGTGCAAATTTTGATCTAGACCAAAGTGAGCGCAAGACATCACAAGTCAACGCAAGTGCACGCAAGGCCTGGCCAAACGGAGTCCCAAGTAGACCCACGTTCTCAACTGGCGTCTACTTGCGACTCCGTTTGGCCAGGGCTTTAGGAACGACCGACAGAACGACCACTTCCTCGCCCGAAAGTATAGCAGGTTTACGAAGAGTTTTAAATTGTTGTCTTCCGCCAGGGGCCCGGCTGGTTTCAGTAAAGACGAATTGTCGTCTTCTTAAAGTTCTGCCAAATCGTCTCCGTCCCACTCCTACAAAAAAATCTTCACTATCCATAGTTTGGTCACTTTACTGTGCAGTGCTACAAAAATTCAAGTGTCGCTTGCTTGAGACGGTGACGTCACGAATTTCCACCATGTTGGAACCGATGACGCGAGCTAGTTTCCAATCCAGTCTTCTACTATCCATGCTGTTAACTTGCAGTTTGCTCTACATAAAAACAAAAAGGCAGCGAACTGAGGATCCAGTTTGTTTTTGCAGCGTGAAGTTAAAAATAGAATTTTCGCGCTAAAAATTTGGCGGGAAATATGTTTGACCAATGATTTTTTTTGGACTTTGCGAGACCAATTACTCCGATTTGCTTGTAGATACCAATTTTAACTAAACTGGATATTGATATCAGTGTAAAAGACTATCAGAAAATCGTCTTTTTGCGGAAATAAACTGCCGCACTTTTGAAAAACGACTCGCTGAAAGTGGCTAAAATTTAGGTCACGTTCCTTAACGATTCGGCGATGATATTGTGTATTATTTCTGATATTTAGCACCTCGTGAAAACCGCAGAATTAAAGTGAAAAAATCCAAATATATCTCAGTCAACTAATAAGGGGCCAAATATTATCGCACGAAAATAAGAGTTTCTGGAATATGTACGAAGTATCTTTTAGGCTCACCTAAAGTTGGCCGAAATTTCGGCCATTTTAGACCGCTTGAGAAGCCAAAATCATGATGAGGTGATATCTCGAAGAAAAACGAACGCCTACCTCGGCAAATATCATGGTTGTTAATCTTTTCGGATAGCTTTTATACTGTGAAAAGCTGATGGTTAACGGCCGACCTCGATCTTTTGGTTCTGCCCTGTTTTCTCTGACAATGACACTTAAAATTTATTCAAATGACTTTTTCCTCTATACAAATGTTTTTTGCTGCTTTGTTTTGTGTATCTGGTGTTTATGAAACTCAAAACAGAAAGCCAAGCAATAAACAGAAAACCCACCGCTAAGTTCCAAAACTCAAATCAAAACTCTACCTTTTTCTGGGTTAGCTTAATCGGCCACTGAACAACCAGGCCAAGGAGCAACTCATTTAGGCTGGCCTAAATCTATATTTTATTGCTAATGGGCGTCACATATATATGGAAAATATACAGTTCGAAGAATTACGTCGTGAAACTTAAAATATAAATCGAAAGTAGGTGTCATACTGATCTTTATTGGTTATTAATGAGATTTCTGGGTTGTGCTCGATTTAAGTCAAACGACTGCCAATATTTAAAATTTACTTTTCCACGTACGCAGTTTTTATAAACTCAAACTACTTACAATGTAGGAGAATTGTAGCATTTTAACTCGGAAATAAATATGTTGAGCGAACTCACGTGAGACGTTAAGTTTTGATTGTGCGTCTTTGATGTGTCTTCGATATGCAATGGAATAGTAACTTACCTGACTTAAAAAATACCCATATCAGTTGATAACCATATCAGTTGATTATACTGGATCTCAGCTAAGTAGTCTTTATACAGCCGTATACGCGTCAAGCTTTCTTCTTTGAGTTCCTGAGTCGTTTCTGCGCAATTAGCATCTTTCTATTCACTTGGAATGACCTTTAAACTCTTTTTCAATTGCCCGACATAAGACAGCCAATCAGAACGCGCACGATGATCCTAGTTTTATTCTGCATATAAATTATGTTTAAGTCCTTCTCAGTCCAACGAATCACAGAAGGAAATTCTCAGCTTTTCTCTGAGTCTGTTGTAACATTTTAAAAACAACCAAGTGTTTTATTGTTGTCCCTGAACGGAGTCTACTGCAATGACTTTAAGGCCACAGTGTTTCCCACTTTTTGGAACAAAATGAAATTTTAGCAAAAGTTAACTGACAAAATAGCGTTATCTAAAAGCATAAATTGCTAAAGAACACGTAGAAACAATCGATAAAGGAGGCATTTATTTATATATTGGCCACGTATTAAATCAGCAGTACACAACGTTTTATTACTAGACAATCATTGACAAATATGCAAACAGTTTCAAAAATGTTAAACAACATACCTTGAAAATAGAATTGTTTCGAAGTGTGGCATTTGGTTCTTGATGTTTTTGTAATCAGTTCAGCTACTGCAATTCGTTTAAGTATGCCACAGTACGTTGATACGTTTACCCGTCGTCATTCAAAGGTTATTCGCAAGGTCTACAAGTTAAATTTCGGAACAACGTGATGCTCTGTGTTTCTTTCTTGAACTTAATTTCGAGCGAATCATCGGGTATTCAATCTGAATACATCCGGACGTAGTGAATAGATTAACATGTATTGGAACAGCAGAAGTCGATTAAGTAAACATGAAAATGCTATGAGGGTCATTTGAGTACGTATTTTGAGCTCCGAGTGAAGTTTGCGTAATAGTATATAGAATAAACAATGACAGGTATTTCGGGTAACCCCGACAAAACGCGATACGGGCTGATAACACCACTAATTAAATTTACAAAACTAAATTTTTATTCAGGCTATAACAATTCTCCTACATTGTAAGTAGTTTGAGTTTATAAAAACTGCGTACGTGGAAAAGTAAATTTTAAATATTGGCAGTCGTTTGACTTAAATCGAGCACAACCCAGAAATCTCATTAATAACCAATAAAGATCAGTATGACACCTACTTTCGATTTATATTTTAAGTTTCACGACGTAATTCTTCGAACTGTATATTTTCCATATATATGTGACGCCCATTAGCAATAAAATATAGATTTAGGCCAGCCTAAATGAGTTGCTCCTTGGCCTGGTTGTTCAGTGGCCGATTAAGCTAACCCAGAAAAAGGTAGAGTTTTGATTTGAGTTTTGGAACTTAGCGGTGGGTTTTCTGTTTATTGCTTGGCTTTCTGTTTTGAGTTTCATAAACACCAGATACACAAAACAAAGCAGCAAAAAACATTTGTATAGAGGAAAAAGTCATTTGAATAAATTTTAAGTGTCATTGTCAGAGAAAACAGGGCAGAACCAAAAGATCGAGGTCGGCCGTTAACCATCAGCTTTTCACAGTATAAAAGCTATCCGAAAAGATTAACAACCATGATATTTGCCGAGGTAGGCGTTCGTTTTTCTTCGAGATATCACCTCATCATGATTTTGGCTTCTCAAGCGGTCTAAAATGGCCGAAATTTCGGCCAACTTTAGGTGAGCCTAAAAGATACTTCGTACATATTCCAGAAACTCTTATTTTCGTGCGATAATATTTGGCCCCTTATTAGTTGACTGAGATATATTTGGATTTTTTCACTTTAATTCTGCGGTTTTCACGAGGTGCTAAATATCAGAAATAATACACAATATCATCGCCGAATCGTTAAGGAACGTGACCTAAATTTTAGCCACTTTCAGCGAGTCGTTTTTCAAAAGTGCGGCAGTTTATTTCCGCAAAAAGACGATTTTCTGATAGTCTTTTACACTGATATCAATATCCAGTTTAGTTAAAATTGGTATCTACAAGCAAATCGGAGTAATTGGTCTCGCAAAGTCCAAAAAAAATCATTGGTCAAACATATTTCCCGCCAAATTTTTAGCGCGAAAATTCTATTTTTAACTTCACGCTGCAAAAACAAACTGGATCCTCAGTTCGCTGCCTTTTTGTTTTTATGTAGAGCAAACTGCAAGTTAACAGCATGGATAGTAGAAGACTGGATTGGAAACTAGCTCGCGTCATCGGTTCCAACATGGTGGAAATTCGTGACGTCACCGTCTCAAGCAAGCGACACTTGAATTTTTGTAGCACTGCACAGTAAAGTGACCAAACTATGGATAGTGAAGATTTTTTTGTAGGAGTGGGACGGAGACGATTTGGCAGAACTTTAAGAAGACGACAATTCGTCTTTACTGAAACCAGCCGGGCCCCTGGCGGAAGACAACAATTTAAAACTCTTCGTAAACCTGCTATACTTTCGGGCGAGGAAGTGGTCGTTCTGTCGGTCGTTCCTAAAGCCCTGGCCAAACGGAGTCGCAAGTAGACGCCAGTTGAGAACGTGGGTCTACTTGGGACTCCGTTTGGCCAGGCCTTGCGTGCACTTGCGTTGACTTGTGATGTCTTGCGCTCACTTTGGTCTAGATCAAAATTTGCACGCAAGTCAAAGCAAGTTTTTCACCGTTTGGCCATCCAACCCAAGTCAAACCAAGCTGAGTGATGTCCATTAACCTATTATTAGCCAATGAAATAGAGGATAGTCTGCCTTAATTTTTTATTTTATTTTTACGCCTTGTGAGGAAACTTGTAAGTCCATTTGGCCACCCAGCTCAAGTTTCTACGCAAGTTCAGCTTGCGTCCACTTGCCGCAACTTGTCGGTCCGTTTGGGGAGGGGCTTAAAAGATTACATAGGGGAAAGAAAACAGGAACTTAGAAAATGCAGTTAAGCGCAAAGTCCAACGAATTACACGGAAAGAACAGCATGAGTAAAGCTCTGATTTCCTCCAGCGCCATTAATATCGATGAGTTATTTTCCAGCGCCATTAACATTATTAACATTAATAAGTGATCGATAATTTTCTCCAATAAAAATTCGCTACAAATTACCAGCTTTTTAATTGAATATTTTACCAGAAAGAAATCTGTCACACCTAAAAAACAACTTCAATCTTATAGACAAAGATCATTGCGGACACAGGCGAAAAGTTTCAATGTGGACCCCTGAGGAAACAACACACACATTGTTGTTATGGATTTAATCAATACGAAGAGAGTTTCTACCATTTCTTCTTGCGGGCATATATAATTTTAATTTGAAGTGTGTTGTATTTTACAGTGAGAGTGAACTTGGGAATGCAAAAAAAAAAAAAACAAATTAATAGCACAGCTGATGCTTCTAAAATTTCCTGAAGAGACACTTGCATCCCACTTCAAGCCAAAACAATTAAGGTTTGAGTTTTTTGTCATGTAGTCCTCTTTAAATACATTTTTATAATTATCAAACACTGTATGTCACTTTCTTTGAATGTTTTTAAAAATTAAAAAAAAATTAAGATGTCAGTGTCTAGTTTGTATGCATCTGATTTAAGCAGGCTCTTAGAAAACTCATCAGGGACACCTGATGGTTAGATACAAAGACATATGTATACACTTTTGCTATAAATAGTTTCAAAGTACTGACCAAACACCTAAACAAGTGGAGAACACATGAGGTTTCCATGAAGGCACATTTTATTGAACAGCCTTAGTTCAAGTTATATTACATACAAGCAGTTACATGTAGTTATCGATTAAAATATTACCACTATAGTTCCTGCAATATACAACAATGTAAGAGTGACGATGCCTTTAGTGAACAATTGACTAATCAGTTATGATCATGAAGGTTTTTTCTGAACTATTAGGAAAAGTTCAGAGTGCTTGATAAAAAATCCAAGTGATTTTAAAAGCATTATTTCTAGAACTAAAACACTTGAGTGTAATATTATTGTAAAGGGCAGACTGGTGTAGAACAGCAGGAGGAAGGTGACAAAGTGAGAACTGGTATTCAATGGAAGGTGACATGAAGGTAAAACTGATGAGCTTTGGGTTGGACTGTTGCTTGCAGATAACTGTTTACGTAATTCCAATGAGAGTATTTTTCATTTCCTTCTTTCTTTCCCCATTTCAGCTGAAATTGTAAAAAGTGTACAATTTTGACTCTTATAAACATAGACAGGACTATCAAGCTAACCCTTGACTTAAAAATCTGTAACAAGAGTGACATAAAACTGATGAAAATAAAAAAGTGTACAATTTTGACTTCTGGAGGCAGCGTGGCCGAGTGGTTTAGGGCGCTGGATTTGAAATCTGGAGGTCCCAGGTTCAAATCCTCCACCCTGCTGCTATATGGATTTGTTCTCGGTACGCCCGAGTTCAACTCCTCGACTGCGTTGTGTAAATAGCCAACTGGTCAGCCTCCCGCCAGTTGGGATTCTTAATAGTTTATGTTCTATTTGAAATATTCAGTTGTCCGCGCAGGTGAAAATGTACATTGATACTTGCGCGTTATAAGTAAATGAATTATTATTATTATTATTATTATTATTATTATTATTATTATTATTATTATTATTATTATTATTATTATTATTATTATTATTATTATTATTATTATTATTAAATAAACAAAGTAGTGGACACATTGGAGCCATGGAGAACAATATATACAAAGCAAAAAATTTGCACCAAGATTTGGGACAATAAATTTTTTTTGAACATGTATTTTAATGCAGATGCTACTGTTTGCATTGTTTTGTTGTTGCATTATTAGATTTACTCAATCCCACTGTTAATTATTTTTTCATTATAGTGTCCCCAGTTTATTAGTCTGTATATATAAATTAACATAAAAGGTGAATGTCAATCGATACTTTATTAACTAGTTTTTGTTATTGTTACGGATGACTGTTGTTATGATCATTACTATACTATAATTATTCTAAAGAAAAGCTCCACAGGTTCTTTTATAGTGGTAAATCCTTATCGAGTGCAACCTTCTCCAAAGTAATGTTACACGCACCATGCACGCAACCGACTCGCTGGACGGTCTTAATTTCGTCATTTTCAATCGAAATTTAAGGTTGTAAATTTACTTCCATTATTCTTGTAACTGTGCCTAAGCCACAATTTCATATTTATACTATCATTCTACCGTAGATTTGAACAAAAATAACCAAGGATCATTTCAATAAATGAGTCCCAAAACAGTCATCAAACATAAAGAATATGGCTCCGGTGAGCTTATTTTTGGGACTACAATTTCTCAAAAACAACTAAAAATAATACCCATGAGCTGTAACAAGAACATACCTTGAAAGTTTAACTGTGGCTTTGCACGGTCATCATCGCCGTGAAACAGCAGACAATGAGAAAAAAATATATGTCAAGACCTGAACTACTACCAGAACCGGAGAGAAAGAACAAAATGAAGGACAACAAACCATAAATCTTGACTCTCTTGCGCCACATATTCGCCATCATTTCGTCACAAATCTCCACTATGATGGAAGCATAAGACGCCATCTTGAAGCACGAAACAATCAATCGGCGATGAGAAATCAACCCACGTGATATACGTTTCCAATCCAGTCTCTTTACTATCCATGTTAACAGTGAGCGAAGCTTCACCCGAAATTTAACTTTGGGACTACTGCAAACGTCTTTTTTACATTGATTTCTCGTTTTCGGAAGGCGAGACGCGATACAGATTAGGGACTTTAAGCAGTGGGAACGCGGACGGCGACGGGGACGCCGAAACCTGTGAGAAGATTGGGGAGAGAACGCCGTTGCGACAGAAATTCACAAAAAAAAGCAGCACTTTGTACTGTCGGAAACCATAGTTTCTGCACTGTCAAGCTTATTGACGTGATTTTCGTCCTCTGTTTATCAGGAGGACTTCATGTAAAGAAGTTCTCAATCAACTCTTGATAAGCCACGGTGAAGGTGTGTTAAACTATCACGAACTCCTACTTTTGTGCGATTTAAAACGGTCAAATATTCTCGACCTATCTTCCCGCGGATTCCTTTCCTGAATTTAACTTCGATGATTTTGAGACGACAAGTGCCTGTCCAAATTTCGCTTTCACAAACGCGACTTGCCCCTTTTCGCTGAGTTGTACAATGGAGTAAATGAACTCTGAATAAACAGCAAATGTTTAGTCAAACAGGCGCGACAATCGGTGTGCCGACTGATACAATACAATACAATACAATACTTTATTGACAACTCCCCATGGGGGCTTTTCAGTGACAATGCAATTAAGAAACGTAACAATAATAAGTAAAAAAGACAAAATAAACTCTAAATTAAGACAAGAACTTTGTTAAAAGGTCTAATTTAAGATTGCGTTTAAACTACTTACACATTGACTTAATTTCAATGTAGGGCTAATAACTGATAAAGATCTAAGTAAACCACTGATCTTACGGCTAAAAATGAAAACAGCTACACAAGTTTTATGGTGTACACCCTTTTAAATGTGCTAGAATCTCACCATAATAAACCGTTTGACATTTTAGTACTTCTTGAAAGGAAAAATTTCGGTTGAAATGCATGTAAGTTGTCTTTATTTAAGCTTGCATAACTGCTTTCAAAAATATATTTCACGGTACTCACATGTTCGCCGACTGGCTTGAGTTCGCTTCAGCTTTCCCGACCTTTCTTAAGCTTTAAAATGAAATATCTCACATAAAAAGAGAAAACAAACAATTAAAGTTCCTAGAAATTAGTATCACGGATTATTTAGCGTTAACACAGCAGCGGAAACGAAAGCGAAAGCTCACGTTTTCAGACAACGCGAAATGAGCTAAACTCACGTCGGGCCAGAACGCAGAACGTCAACCTGTTCCCCGCCAGTCATGCGCAATGGACCTTTTGGGTTTTTCCTGATGCTGTGGCGTTCCCGTCGCCGTCCCCGTTGTCGTTGCTTAAAGTCCCTATTAAAAGGTTAGACGACTGGGCCGCAATTTCGATCTCACTTAAAGATTTCTCCATGGTTTTGAAAACATTAACTGTTCTTTCGGATTAGAAAAATCGCCTAGCAGTGCGTCAAAGTTAGATAAGAAAGTCAGGAATACGGAATTTTTAAATAAGTTTAAAGCTAAAATCCGAGAATTAGATCTAGTTGGGATGATGGAAGATAATTGTATAAGCATCCTGAAGAGCGGTAATTATGGAATTGAGGATTCTACGCATGGATTGAAAATAGTGTTTTGGGAGGGGATTAGCCTTTAACCTTTGGTTTTAAGGAATCTATAGCTAGCATGGATTTATGGGATACTGATATGTTAAGATATTTTTAGGAACTAGTTTTAAAATACACCATATTTTAACGGTTATTACTAAAAATTAGTATTTTGGATCAGATTAATATATTTCTTGTTAACTTTTAATTCACTAGTAGTTAGGTGTCCCCAATTAGTTTACGTACATGTAAGCTAGATCTACCTGACACATTAATAAAGTTATTAATTGATTATTGATTGAATGATTGATTGATTAGTTGGTGGTGGGTCAGTTTTTCTTCAGTTATTAGCAAGCAAACGAGATGGTGGAGGAAAGACGTCAGAAGTGGTGTCTATTTAGTGCAGCTGAATTCAAATAATGAGAAAACTTAGGATACCACGTAACTTACAAATGAATCATAGAAGACAGACCACTGGGATAATACGTGTTATCATTGCTAGGTCATGATTTCCAGCCGGGGGAGTACTCCCTATAATGGCCTATACGGGGAGGCTCCGCCCGAAACCTGGAAGGGGTAGCTTTTTCGCGCTTCAGGTATATAAAAGGGTAGGGATTTCACAAGTTGAGGTATATAAAAGGGTAGGGAAATTGGTCATTTAGGTATTTAAAAAGGCCTTTAATTAAAATATTTCGAACAGATGCCCCTTATGGCTGTATTACTTTATTTATTAAGCCCTACATGAAAATGAGAACAAGACTTCTTAAAGTAGGAAAAGCGTACCTTTTTGCAATAAAAGGCATATAAAAGGGGTACCTTTTCTGCTAAAATAGTATATAAAAGGGTAAGGGGTTGGATCTCGAGGCGGAGCCTCCCCGTATTAAACTTTGTTAAGTACCCCCCCCCCCCCGGGTTTCAAGCGAAGATCTTGCTTGCGTTCAGTTTTGTCGTTTATATGATCGTCGCAGGTTTGTACACCGACTGTCCTCTATTCCGCTCTGAAACTTTTACTTTCAACAAAAGTAATTTCTTGTTGCTCCTGTCAATATTCACCACAAATCCACTTTAATGCACTAAATTAGTGTTGATAATTTCTTGTTTATGTTACTGCTAGTATTGACAACTGTTTAAAAGCTCATAAAGAACGAGATTGCATGTTTGTGATCCATGAACGTAAACTTGGATTACATTTTCCACGGATCGTACTGAAATCCTTGGTTGTGAGATGCTTCCCCGACATGAAAAAAAAAAATTCTTGTGGAGGGAAATTAATTTTCATTAACCCTGCCAAACTGTGGTTGAATCCATTTTAAGATAAATGGGATGGAAGCTCAAGGATATCTACAGAAACAAGATGGATCAACTGATTTGATTGTCAACAATAAAACGAAACAATGAAATGGATTGTTAAAAAAGAAACGATCTTTGTTCAGACGGTTGTGTTGTTATCCTTTCTACCTCATTCAAGGAGGGTGTAGAGGTGGAACTATGATATGCCGGAAAGAAGTACCATTACCATCCTCTACACCCCCCCCCCCCCCCCATCTCACCACCACCCACACCCTTTTTGCAAGGGGGTGGAAGAAAAATTTGTTGTCCTAGACGACATTCAATTCCCTTTAGTTTTCTAACCATTAAAATATTTTAACTATTTTAAAATAAATATTTTTTTGCTGCCGCTGCTGCTGCTGCTGGTGCTGTTTTGAGGTGTTCTTTGCAGCAAAACAAGGAAAAATAAGTACGGAACATTATTTGTGGTTTTTAAGAAGAAAAAAACTGCCTTGACAAGGTTTTTATTGACAGATGACCCCCATGGACCTGTAACGTGATATCTGTTAAAAAAACACACACACACAAAACACAACATTCAACGAAGGAAAATCGTAGATATATGCAGCGCTACGGTCAAGTTGATTGAAGCTTAGGGCTTTTTAGACTTCGAGTTCAACTAATAAGGGGCCAAATATTATGGCACGAAAATAAGAGTTTTTGGAATATGTACGAAGTATCTTTTCGGCTTACCTAAAGCTGCTCGAAATTTCGGCCATTTTAGACCGCTTGAGAGGCCAAAATCATGATATCTCGAAGAAAAACGTACGCCTACCTCGGCAAATATCATGGTTGTTAATCT
>JAHPZR010034242.1:37500-42500 GCA_019787425.1 Platygyra sinensis
ACGCTGTAATAGTATATAAGCGAATCGGTGTAGTTTTTTAGTGATTTTTTCCCAGGAGTGTTTAGAGAGAATTATCTCGTGAGTCAGTAGTGTTTACTGAAGTGTGACAAAGGTCGCGTGTAAATTTTTGACAGAGGTCGTGTTTGTGGAAGTGTAACAGAGAGGTTACATGGATATCTGGCAAGAGGCCGTGTTTATACAAGAGTGACAAAGGTTGTGTGTAAAGTTTAGCGGAGGGGTGTTTATTCAAGTGTAACTGACAAGCCTAGCGTGTGCTTGTTGTGAAGTCTTGAGTGGAGTTACAGCGTTCATCTGGAATAAATAACTCTGTTGCTGTTTCCGACATCCCTGCGTTCTGTTTAGACTTCAAACTACCTGCCACTTAAAACATCGAACTTTCAACACTTTTATATACCATTTTGGCAGAAAAGGTACCCCTTTTAAATACCTTTTATTGAAAAAAGGTACCCCTTTCACATAACTACTCTAGAAACTCTTGTTCTCATTTTCATGTGGTGCTTAAGGCGGGGGTACACCTGAATTTAAGTGAAATTTTGGTAAGTTTAAAGAGAGGTTGAAAGGGAAATAAGGGTTCTGGACCACCACCAGACAGTTGCCCGACCGCACAATGGCACCCCAGGTTGTTGGGCAACTGTTTGGAGTGTATCTACCAATTTTTAACTTCAAACTCTAATTTAAAATAACACCAAATCTTCAAAATTTCCTATTTCCATAAATTTTACTAATCCTTTGAGAAAAACTATTTATCTCTCATAATCAGTAAAAATACACTTTAAAAAAACGAAATTAAGGAGTCAAAAAAACAAGTGGTATGATTATATAATAATAATAATAATAATAATAATAATAATAATAATAATAATAATAATAATAATAATAATAATAATAATAATAATAAATATAATTTATATAGCGCCGAAATCCAAATGTTCTAAGGCGCTTTACAGACCTTAATTAAGGTAACAATTTAAATTAACAATTAAAAATCATTACTAAATAAATTTAAAACATAAGCAAAACGTATACTTAAATAAAAACGTCTTCAAGTTACTTTTAAAAGCATTAAAAGAGGCACAATTCCTTAAATGTGATGGCAGGTCATTCCACAGCTTTGGTGTGCAAATGGAAAAAGCTCTGCTACTTCCGTGCTATGCAAAAATCTACTCTTAACTAGTCTCACGACAGCGCCAAAAGCGCAAAAAGATGATAAGAGTAAAGGAAGGCCACCTAAATATCACTTTGGATACTTAAGCTTTGAATCTCATTTCAAACTCAGGACCAGATGAGAAAACACTGTCGCCAACTTAGCGAATGAAAGCGCAAAATGTCCTTAACAATTATAGGTAACTATGGTGGTGGCTGCTGAAGTGTCAACCATTCACAGTGATAGAGATACATGAAATAACTTAGGAACTTTCTTTTTAGCGGTGTATGGAAAGCTGCTGTGTCACTGATATGCGACCACAACCAGAAAGAAGGAATCTTTAAAGTACGGACGGATGAAAAGCAAGATAACGTTGTAAGTGAATATAAAACCAACAACGTTTCTGTCCGATAGACCAGGGGGCCCTTTGATATAAGAGCTGGCCAATTTTCCTAGAAAACCACACTCGAAATCCTTATGCAAAAGTTTCAGCTTCATTGATCGTGTTCCATCCGAGTTCTGGATATCAGCCCCCTGGTGGTCTCACAAGGTCAATTTTCGACCATAGTTTGGGCAGTTTTCGATAACTCTTTTAAAGAGAAAGAAATAATTTCAAAGAAAACAAATGTCATTTATGAAAAGCCATTGTGTCGAAAAGCGATGTTCACCATAGAGGAATTTTAAAAAGCAGTACGAATATCCGTCTACTTCTGTTTAATAAATAGATCGGCCAGAGGTCTTGACAGTGTGTACAAAAAAGACCTAGAGCCGACATTCTTCTGTTTAGGTCCCGAACTGACTTGGTAAATAGAAGACTGAAACGACTGAAAATGTTAAGACAAAATGTTTCGATCACGGACTGGAAAAATACTGACCTCAAACTTCAAACGCCCAATTCTGATTGGGAGCCGAGTAGGCGTATACTTAAGGGAAAGAGAAATGGAAGAAAAACAAAAAGAATATCATGTGTGAAAATAAGTCCTTTTAGAAGAGTAATCCATGAAACTACAGAAAATCTTGAAGAGCAGTCGTGCGGAATCAATGGTGTTCACTTGTACCTGCGAATTCGCCTTCCTTCGAGCTGAAATACCGTGAACTGCCATGAAACAACAGCTAACGACCGTTACCAATGTTTTGTTTAATAATGTCGCTACACTTTTACGCTTCTGACGGGGACAATATTTATCGAGGTAAAACCGTGTTGTCTTGTTGGAATGAATAAGGACAATGCTAAAGTGTTCTAGACCTCTTGCAACGTTTAACTAGAGAACTCCGGGTTTAATTTAACAAAAAGAAAAACAGGTTGTCAGTTTTGTTACAAATAAATCAAGTTTTGTCCTACCTGAGGACCCAATTTTGGCGTTCAGTTAGATATAAAGCTTCGAGGCTCAAAATATTTTCTATTTTTCGTTTGGTACAATCTGTTTTAGTTTAAAAGCATTCTTGTTGAATGTCTTGCTGACTAAGTTTTTTCTTGTGTTTTTCTTTTTCAGGAATTTACTCTAACGCACCAGTGTGCATGTCCGAACTCCTGCCTGTACAGTCCTTCAACCCACACTCCCGAGGAGTCCACAGCCACCACTGATCCTAGTACGTTAGCGGTAAAATTCTCTCCTGTGATTGCCACAATGAACGGTACCGGGGTTTGGGATTATGCTTCCTTGCTAAGTCATAACGTATCGTGAATACATTTAACAGAGAAATCATAAAGGTCGGCTGGAACCCTATTTTGCTGCTGTAAGTAAAAGGATTTCCAAGCCACTAGCTACAAATAGCCTGAGCAAAATGTCATCCAGTGGTTCTAACTGTAGTTTTCACTGTTGGTCTTGTCTCGGTGGCTTGATGGTTGAAATGTTTTAATCCAAATCTAGTGGATCGGGTTCAAGCTCTGCGGTTGTCACTGTTTGTCGTTCTTGGACAAGATTTTTTACTTTTAAAGTGGCTCTTTCACTCACATGTAGAACTGGATATCGTCTAATGTTTGCGACAACCTGGCAGAAATCTCGGGAATTACTTGATGGATCACAGTCCTACCGAGGAGATACTGGCAATACCCCTAGCGGTCAGGAAAAATGACTGTGTGCTATTGGCAAGTCATTTAAATCGGTGCACCTAAATTATTCTCAGCAAGTAAGAAGCCCTCTGTAATTTTCTCTACGGAGAACCGGCGAAAACAATAGACCGACTGTATGAACCGACTTATTTCACATCGAGGACACTGGTTTGTCACCATGATTCCAAATCAGTCATCAGCCCCGGTGTAGCAACCGTTTTTGCTAAAACCTTAGTAAAACCGGTGGAAAACTAGTTACACAACACAACTGTGAATGACGGTAGCCCTAATGAACAATAGGTTTCAGTATTATTGCATTGCATACGGCTAGCGTGCGTGAAATTTGAATTGACCAATCCAGGACTAGCCTATCACCAGGAGCCTGCAACTATCCCATATTCTTGTCACGGCGTTTTCACATACCGATCTATTTTTAGTTTGAATTCATCTCGTAATCAAATTTCCAGAGGAACCTCAGAGACCAATTGCAATCTCAAGCACGGACTAATGTCGACATGTTCACGTGAGGCCGCATTGTTTTATCCTTACCGAAGCCTGCTCAAATAGACTGGAAATGGCCTCTTTCGCGGGAAAGATATCTAAATATAGACCGGTCTGTAAAAATGCCGTTGCATTGGCTTATTATGATAGTTGCAGGCTCCTAGTAATTGGCTCCTACCAATCAGGTTTCAGCAGGCGGGGAAAACTTTTCTGTCCTGACGTCAATGTAGGTTAACACGAGTAGCATTGTAGCAGGAAACTTTTCTCACTGGAGATGACATTAAATATTCATAAGAGATTTAAAATTCCCCAAACCCTACCAGATTGTAAAAAGGGAAAATATGAAACATTTCGTGTCTTCAAGTTTCAATTTGGCGCTAAAAAAGGGTCGGTAAGTACTTTGTGTATCCCTTATCATAGTGTACTTAGAACGTAGCATAGTACATTTATCCCTATTATAATGTATTAGATACACCATAATATCTGGAAGGGATACATGAAGTACTTAGGAATGGGTCGTCGTCAGTTTTGACTGCCGCTTGTTCTGCGGGCACAGCCGCCCTATACAAGGTGAGGATCTTGTCTCAAAAGCTTTGATTGATGAGAAAAAAATCTCACCCTGACTGATAAAAAGATTTGAGTGGCGGGGGAGGGGGGGGGGGGGGATAGAGGGGCCCTATCTATCTGAAAACAGTGTATCATTCAATTTCATTTCTCTGTACGTGTTTAGGTAAACCGGTTGACGTCGCGGTTCCAGTAGTCGCTAGTGTTGCTGGAGTCCTTTGTTTTGTTATTGTTCCAATAATCATCTGGAAACTGCTTAATAGACGACCAAATAACGAGAGGCAACATCTCTTGGATCAAGATAATGTAGGCCATGGAATCGACGAAAGCGAAAACTATTTTTCTGCTAGAAGCGAAGCAAGTGAATTAACTTTAGGAAGGGGCTCTGCAAGTTCAACAAATCCTTCGTTATCAGCAGGCTCATCGTGTAACTAAATCACAGAGACGAAAAAAGAATAGTTTAAATAGTAAGATCAATAAATATACGGAAGGTCAGTGTTGAGTACATAATGAGTCCCGAAATTCTCTGTCAATATGCCTCATCATGTTGCGAATTGCCCTTGCAGAGTGACTTGGACAATAGAAGTAATTGTCGTGAGCAGATTAAATGAAAGAAATTAAAGACGAAATTATGTTGAACTATCAGCAGTTATTTTTTTGTCACATCAAAGGACAAGGATTTTAGCAAACAAATCGTCTTACCTATCTTCTTTTAAT
>JAHPZR010034244.1:0-16257 GCA_019787425.1 Platygyra sinensis
AGTAAGCACTGCTCTTTTTATTATGATTCCTTTGAGTTTCCTCAGAATAATAAAGAAATGCCATAATTAAAATGCGACATTATGAAAGATTGCACAGTTGAAAATACTCTGAATTATTTTTTTTTTCAAATATGAATTTAATTATTTAATTTTTCTTTTATTTTATTGTTTACCAAAGTATTTTTAAGGGTAGTAGAAATAAGGCATCTATGTTTTGTACTTTCTTGGATGGTAGCTTCTCACATATTCTATTGTGGGGATAAAAAAACCTTCCATTTCGCCCAGTCCTCATGGCCTAAGGACCAATTTCTCACGTTAATACACTGTACAGTTGTAGCTTAAAAATTTGATCGATTCCTGTCAAATTGACAGATGTTCAAGACTAGGTCTTGAGTATATTTGTATAAATGATTACTACCCAGAGGGCGACTGCCATTTACATAAACAGGACACTGGGTGCTCATCATATCTATAAAGGGTTAAAAAAGCACTTTTTGTACTTCCTAGGGTATTCCCAGCCTCAAAAGGTTTACAGTGGGAACTTTTACAGTACCTGGTATGTCTGGGCCAAAAAATATAAAACTGATTTTTAACACCAGAAATTTACAAAGAGTTCAATGCGTTGCTTTAAAATTGGTACATCTAAAGGAGTGAAAACATCTCAATCCAATATGCCAAAAAAAAAAAAAACACTGAGAATCCTGCTGGTACCTCATCGTTTTTATGCACTTACGGGATTTCCCCTCACCCCTCCCCCACGTGATGCTGGCTCTAGACTGTTATGTAACACATCCTGAACTTGATCAGGACCGTGTTCTAAATGTGGCTAAGTACACTTCCAAAATGTTTAGCTATGTTTGGGCACGTACGCCAGTGGCAGATCCGGACCTTGAGCTGGCTTGCTGGGGGGAGGGGGGGGGGGGGGGGGGTAGTTTTGTTTTGCTTGCCCTTCTGTGATCTTACAATAAGGGGGGTTAGAATATCGCAACCTTGGGACAACGCATACACCGTAAACTGGGAGAACTAGCTGTCTTCTTTATTTATCGTCTATATATCACACTTTGTTGGCTTTATCCACGACGTGGTTTTTGATTTTATTCATTTTATTTTTATTGCGTGACAATAAACACTCGGAAAAAGTTTCGGGTATGTAGAAAGACAAGCTAAGCGGAAGCATGAATTAATCTCACTTACCGTAGGATCACGCTCAATCACGCAGATTTTACCCATTTCACGCGTCATTCTGTTCGCAAGAAAGTAAGCCGAAGATGAGCCCATGGCACCTCCTCCAACGATCGCAACATCGTAAATGTTTTTCTCTTTAGAACTGCCAGGTTTTGAACCTTTCGTGCCACGTGACAGCGATAAGCAGCGAACACAGTTCAAATCATTCATTCTCATCGGTTGTTTGAACGGTAGAGCGAGCAAGTCAAAGTTTTCCGTAAGAAAACGCAACGGGCAGCCATTTTGTTATCATCAAGATTTTATGAGATCGTCTGAACTATATTGTAATGTCACGGCGAGCCAGGAATTTGTCACACAATCGCCGAGATAAAATTCCTGTCCCTCCCATCCCTGATAGCATAGTTAACTACGATCGAAAAGATGGCGTCTGTTTCTGACTTTGTGCCGGTGAGAAGAGAGTTGATAAAAAACACGCCTCCAAAACCGTTCCTTATCGGAGTTGCTGGCGGATCAGCTTCTGGAAAGGTAAAAGCCATTTAATGATTCATTTTCCAAAGGTGATTTGAAGAAAAGACCCCTGGAAAGCCCATTTCCTCATAGGTTACATATAAGCTTCCTTTGCATCGACCGGGTTTGACTCAACAATGTTATCTGCTCCTGGACTAAACGGCAAAAACGAATAAAATTCGTATTTGAATGTACTAAGAACAAGAATTCTGCTTTGAGATACACGTCAAACATGTAAGGTCCGTCAGGATAACCGCTCTCCAGCTCTTTGGTACAGGGCTCGCGAAATTCGTCATGTTGAGGCCTGAAACAGCTGAGATTGCTTCTTGACCTCAGCTACGTTTTACGTGACTGGATGGATTACTCATCGTTATCGACCTGTTTTATTCTTAGTTGTTTGAAAAATATTACACTATTTTAATCGGGTGAAATATTGACCTGTAAGCTTATACGTACACCGTAGCATGGTAACAGATAAATCTAGTTTGGAGTGAAAACACTTCGATATTCCTAGACTAGCCAACAGTGGCTTGACTTTAGGGACTATCTTTCCCTGCATTTCCCATTTTCTCAATTTTCCGGAGAGCTCTTTTATTACTCAGTGGAAACGAAACTCGGAATTTATCTCCCTTTTAACTTGGAAAGTAATAATTTCCAAGTTGTACATGTAGGTATGGGACATTTTAATACTCCGTCACTCCTTCACTCCTCTTTCAGCTGCTAGACATTTTGAATACCGTATTTCCTCGAATAATCGCCGGGGTGAGTATTTCTATTTTCGATCCAAAAGGGGGCGATTATTTGAGGTAAGGCGATTATTTCAACTATTTCTCACAGGAGGTCATGCCCTAAATATTTTGCTTTATTATACCAAGCAATAAAGGAAAAAGTGAAATACATGAATCATGTATTATCAAAGAAAAAACTGTAGAAAAAAAACTGTGCTTTTGTGACCATTCAGTTGTGAAGAATTACAGTGCTGATTATATTACCGTGATGTGAACACGTAAAATATGTCTGGAATGTTTATTGTGTTGTAACCAATCACATGCGAGATCTTCACACCACAGAAACCACAGGCAACGAACCGTTTCCTATCGGCCACAGAACAAATTATTTTTGTTTTGTTTAAGGATACAAACTGTCTTATTAGGAATTTAAAACACCACTGTTCCCCAAGATCAGTGCTGAGGACCACATCCAGGTCATCGTTCGAGTTTAGAAAGAAAAAAATTTAGAAGCCAACGCGATTCGACGGCAACCAGCTTTCCATGTAACGACATCACATGAGGATAATAAAAAATCAACAATCGTGATTAGCATAATCCTTGCTTATATTTTTTGTAGAACAAGGGTTGATTTGTGTGGGCTAACAATTGAACCCTCGAAATACTGTGCCGGCAGAAGTTCCTTGATCGCAAGATCACAAACTGGAAAGACCGCCGAACAAATTTGCGATCAGGTGTAACTAATTATTGCGATTTCGATCATTACAAAAAGTTTGAAAATTCGTGCACCAAACCGTCGCATGCGCCTGCCCAGCACATCGGCTTAATTTATTTCAAAATCACTCAAACCTGTATTCTTCGCTATTATAGCACGTACTGTAAACAAATGGGCAGGAAAAGTAATTGCTTACTTGTAAAAAGACTGAATGTTAAAACAAAACAAAAAAAATTTGTTCAGTGGCCGAAAGGAAAACCGTTCGTTGCTTGTGGTTTCTGTGGTGTGAAGATCTCGCATGTGATTGGTTACAACACAATAAACATTCCAGACATATTTTAGGTGTTCACAGTAATATAATCAGCACTGTAAATGAAAGCTTGTTTGTTACCCAGGATGTCAATTTTTAACTTGAGATGGAGGGGATAAGAGAGAGAGAAAATGGCAAGGGGTGGGGAAGGGGGGCGATTATTTGAGGAAAACGATTATTTTAAATTTTTCGATCAAAGAGGGGTGGGGCGATTATTTGAGGGAGGCGATTAATCGAGGGACGGCTATAATTCAAGGAAATAGGGTATGCACTGAACAGTGCAGTCGCTTACACACTGATGTTATGTCAAATTATTTGAGTGATAGAAGGCAAAACAATTTCTCAACTGTAAGGGAAAGACTTAATGCTTCTTCATTTGCAATTTTAAAAGGTCTTCATGAATTTTCCCATTGTTTATAGTCAACAGTTTGTTCTAAAATAATGGAACAACTGGGTCAGGATGGAGTGGAATCAAGAAGGGTTGTTATTATCAGTCAGGACAGCTTTTACAGAGAACTTTGCGAAGATGAAGCTAAGGAGGCAAAAGTGGGAAATTTTGACTTTGATCACCCAGGTGAAACTTCTGAATTGTTTCTTTTTGTTTGCAATAATTTTCTTTGTCAGTGTGTTTATTATTTTTAGTTTCCTTGTTTCCTTTTTTAGCTTGAGATCAAAATCTAGTGCTGTCTTTTGACTTACCAAAGACAGCAGTATCCTAATCAAATCTGCACTAGTCTCAGTACCCCAGGCCATGATACAGCTGTATATTAATTATTTTTTTAACAATGTAAATCAGTGAGAACAGAAATTTGGCTCAAAAAATCTAGAGGTTTTAAAAATTGACAGAGGGTAAGTTTTTTTCTAACTTTTTCCCCCAAAATCACCAGTGAGCTAAACATTGCTCCAAATAATGGCCAAGGAGACTGAAATAGTCAATGAATAAAACATGTACTTTCCACTGTACAGGTGTGTTGCCATAATTTGTAGTGACTTACATGTGAAATCTTTTTTTAAAGATGCTTTTGATTATGAGATGACGCTTGATACTCTGCAGAAAGCTAAAGCTGGTGAAACTGTTAAAATACCAATATACGATGCTGTTAATGCTACAAGGTAACTTGTCTGTGATCACACAGTAAACATAATTAGCTTAATTCACAGTGTACAGGTCTGCTTGCTTTAATGTAATGTCAGTGCTCTATAGAGTGTGTGCATCACGCAATAAAAAATAAAATCAAAAACCATGTGCACAGTGTATAAAGTCAAAATTGTAATATTGTAGATGATAAATAAAGACGACAGTTCTTCATGTTTAAGGTGTTTGTAATGTCCAAAAGGTGAGATATTCGTCGAAATGTTTCTAGCAAAATTATAGAGCTTAGTATGGAGCCACCATGTTGGAGGACCTCCTTGGTCCTCCAATATGGTGGACGGTAAATAGTGTGAACATCTGGAACTTACTTTGGCTATCTAGTAGACTGATTTTTTGAACCAAGCCAAAAAACATTTACACAAGCACTTTTCCTAATACCTAAACTGCTAAAATGGCTGAAAATTACGAGATAAGTGTATATTTTTCGACAAACGTTATCTTAGCTTTATGTCATGCCCGGCAATAACTTCGAAATTCAAAATGCGCTGGTTTCCAGACGAAGGACGCTATTGAACTGGAAAGTTGTAAACAGGTACATGTATAAATTTAGTGTCTCGTCTGTCTGATGAGGATAAAACCTTTAGTAGCTCTTTAGTTTAGAGTTGAGAATTTGATGGCGTCACCTTGCACACACTCTATAGCATAGTTCTATAGTATTAAAAGCATAAAACGATAACTTTGAATAAGATATTAATGCAGTTGAACATTTTTATCTTGAATTCAGTTAAACACAATGCTCAACTCACTGTCCTTTCTCTCTCTGAAGTCCTCCATCCAAGGTTTAAGAAGATTTGTTGTGTTGTAATGCTGTCAGTGACATTTGTTCTATATTCCATTTGTAGACAAGAAGAGTCTATCATAATATACCCTGCTGATGTAATACTCTTTGAGGGCATCTTAACAATCTATTTCAAGGAAATTCGTGACATGCTTGATATGAAGTTATTTGTTGACACAGACAGCGATACCAGATTATCAAGAGAGGTATGTATCGTGCATCACATGACTGATGATCATTAATTTTGTCCTTGTTATTTGCACTCAGAAAATATTGAGATTGTCTTGTAAAGTAAGGACCAGAATTTGACGCAATTCATGGTGACTTGTTGGACCAACGCTTTGTATTAATATCTCCTTGTTTTACATCAGTGATGATTACCAATAACAGTGGCCTCATCAATGGCGGATCTAGGGGAGGCCCCCCCCAGTTATTTTGGGTAAAAAAAGAAGAAATGACAAAGCAGAAAAGCCAGCAGGTCAAATAAATCAACCCCCCCCCCCCTCCCCCTTCCTTAGCTCAAGGTCTGGATCTGCAACTGCTCCTGGTGTTAGAACACTCACTTATGGATCGAGGAGGAGTCCGGATTCGGGCCCTGGCTGGGGACATTGTGTTGTGTTCTTGGGCATGACTCTGTACTCCCACAGCACCTCTGTCACTCAGGCCCGGGTTGTTCAAAGGATGGATAACGCTATCCACCGGACAAATCACTATCCAGCGGATAGCGTGGTTTGTTTTGTTAACATTTATCCACTGGATAGCGATTTATCCGCTGGATAGTGTTAACCAGCCTTTGAACAACCGGGGCCTGGTGTATGAATTTTTACTGACAAGTTTAATGCTGGGGGTAACCCTGAAGTGGACCAGCATCCCATCCAGGGGGGAGTAGAAACACTGTTGCTTTGTGCTACTGAAACCAGAGATGGGTGCTGGCCTGATAAACCACTTGGCTCATATGCAGACTTTATATTTTTCTTTACCTACAGCTAACAAATACAAAGAACAAAATAAATTGATGATAAAAGAAATACATAGCATTTGGCTCCTTATATTGAGAGAACTTAAAATTTGAATAAAAAAGGGGAATAGGAGGGCCTAAAGTGTACAATAAACCCCATACTTATTGAAATATCTGCTTTCAGAACATAAATGTTTGAACCATTCACCTTACACTTTGTAAAAGCAGAAAATTAGGGATAAAGTTAAGCAAGAAATACAACAATGGATGTTTTGCATCAATGTTGAAGAACAATCAAATGTACATGTTTCATGTTAAAGGCACCTCTATTTCATCAATAGGGATTCAATATGTTCCTAGCTCACAGTATTCATGAGAGCATATGTTATCTTGTAAGAGTGCTAGCTATGCTCTCATTTTCAGTGATAAATTTTTACTGTACAAAAGAAATTGGCTTACATTCACTTTAGAGAAGGAGGGTGATCACTGCATTCAAACTAAACAAAAAATCATTAGGTCCCGGCACTTGTTTTTATAAAGAAGAGATGATCATTTGTCTCTCACAAGCCAAGCCATTAAGAAAAAGCCACCATTTTGTATATGTTGTGTACAGTGAAACCCCACCTAAAGACCACCCTGTTAATACGACCACCATCTTAAATTACAGCCACTTTATTTAGGCCCGAAAAAATTGCTCAGTCAATCATTTTCCTCAACCCTCCAAGTTAACTTTTTTCCTTAGTGGTCATTTGGCCACTGAATGTTTATTTCTGGTCGCCAGTAAAAACTTTTAGTCGCCAAAATATGCAAATTATTAGTTAATTAATAACAATTAACTAGTAAATATATATAAAGTAATAATAAGTAATTAAGGACGTTCGCGCCCATTGCTACTGCGCATCTCTAGTGCGCACGCTATTCATTGGTCACGAGCGTACCACGTCATTTTCAAGCGCGCGCACGGAGCCGAAAACTCAACAAAATATAGAGCTGATGACCTTTACGTTAACTTTGAGTGCGAATATTTTTGTTGGATGCTCGGTGACCCCCAATTTTTTTTCGGCAGATCACTTCCTTTTCTGATTCTTTCCATTATACTAAAAAACAAAAAAAATCTGTACGTGGGAAGTTTTAATTATTTCTCATATACTATTCAAATAGGGTCGAATTGGTACGTGGATACACGTGTGCGTAAGTTAAAAGTTGTATTTTTTAAGGCTAATTCTAGCTGATTTAATGACATATGTAGCAAAGATCTATCAAATAGGCCTATATATGCTGTGTTAAACACACATAACTTAGATATGATTCTTCAAATTAACTTTATGCCGATAGTAATGAATCTGGGCAAAATCGCCTCGAATGACTGGAAATCCTAGAAATGCAATGGTCTGTGATACGCCTTATCTTCAAAACGAGTTCGGTGACCCCCGATTTTTTTTACGTTTTTAATCTAAACTTATCATTTTCTACCTGCTGACAAAGTTTAAAAAAAATCTGTGCGTGGGAAGTTTTTGGGCGCGAACGTCCTTAAAGTGGTATCCCTGAGCCAATTTTAATACATCTTTAACAAATAAATGATAATGGTTTCAAAATGTCAACACGGATTTCCTCAGCACAATGCACATGGGATGCTGCAGAGTTGCAAGACTATAGTTACAGTGCAAATACCAAAAATCAAATTTTTACTTCGGTATCTTCATGTGAGCTAAGATTACTCTGACTCAACTCACTTAAAATGTGTACCAGAAGAAACAGACAGTAATAGTAATAGAGACAATAAAAGTTTCTTCACACAAACATACAAAGGTAACGCTGGCTGTGAAATCTACGCGCCAAAAAAGCGCGAGTATGTGCGAATTTACCGCCATTTTTCCCGGGAGAAAATTTGATCGACAAAAAATGAAAAAAAAAAACATCACTTCACAAAACACAGAAATACTGTGGATCTTAATTCATATCTACAGAGCAAAAAGATAAGTGTAGATGGCACAGATTATATAATACAGACTGCAGCAACTAGATGATGGAAAGTGTTGGCCAACATCATCACTGGCGGTATTTAGCGACTATTTACTTTCTTGCTCAAAACTTTAAGTAAACTTTTATTTTTACTCGAATGTTGAAAGAGTTCTTGAATGACAAACACGAAAACTTTAGCTGGATTAACGACAACAGAAGTGTTCACGCTTGAATTGTTTTGAGTAATATTACAAACAATTCAAGCGTTATTAAGCATGCGAATTGAATGAGAAATATAATAAGCTTGAATATTGTTTCGTATCGATGAAAACTGTGTTATTTTACAAGACATAAAACACATCCAGGTTCTAATTTGATCTCACAATAATTATATCTTTACAATTACGAAGTCGCTTTCCATTGCAGTATTTATCATTTACGTTTATGGCACAATTTAAATACGGCAAATGTTCGCACTATTATGTCACTTGGCAGTTTTGCTGCGCTTTGGATGGAAGTGTTTTTGCTTCCGCTGTTGCAAGAAGTACTTCTCAAAATTAATACACTGTAGATCCGGTCACTGTTGGCCTTCCAAATTTCCAATCAATTTCAAAGCTTTTACACTTTCTCCTCTTTTTTTTGATTGCGTGCATTGTCTCACGTTCACAGGTAAAATTATCACGTCCTAATGTTCACTCAAGTGGAACGAAGTTCGTCGCATACGAAATTAGTATACTGTAAATTCGTTCTTTCTCGTGATGCCTCGTTGGGTTTCTTGGAATTTAACGGTTGAAACTTTATTCTATTTTTGTCTCAGTTTCAGTAGATTAAAATGGCTAATGAAGTTAAATTTAACAAGTGAATTCATAACGCTCACAGCATTTTTTTAGGGGTCCGGACTTTTATCACGTTGATTTTAGTCGCCGGGCTGACGACTTCCGCTTCAAGTTAGTCGCCAGCTTCAAAATTCTAGTCGCCATGGCGACTAAAATGGTCGCAACTTGGAGGGCTGTTCCTATTATTTTAAAGAACCCCTTTAATACGACCACCCCGTTAATAGCACCAGTTTTCCATGGCCCAAAGGTGGTTGTATTAACAGGGTTCCACTGTATGTGCATGTGTGCACCAGTGACATGAAAATCATGTGCAGTAGGGATACGCATTGAAATTCTGAGGAATAACCTAATATCTTGTTGAGGATAGGTCTGGATGATTCCAAGCCAATTATAGGCATGTACTTATTATATTATATAATTAATCTTAGTTTGACTGTCATGCACATGTAATGTCACCATGCACATCGGACTACACACATACTTACATGTACTTGCTAACAACTTTTAATTGCAGTGTTAAGAGATACTCAGGAACGAGGGAGAGATCTTGAGCAAGTGTTGGCCACCTATGCAAATTTTGTCAAGCCAGCATTTGAGGAATTTTGTCTTCCAGTAAGTTTTTAATACTGGCCTAACTTACATTAAGGTTGCCGAACACAGTTTTCAAGTGCCTATGTCTAATTCACCATGATAACTTTTAAACTATTTATGCTTTGGCGCACATTTTTTGCAAGAGTCAAGGTCAACCACAGAAATATTTATTCTCGCATTTTGACTAGGGTGTGTGCTAGTGCCATGGCAACGGGGCTGGTTAAAAACAAGGCTTAAATAATGGTTTTTGTTTATTTAAAAAAAATCCAGTCGTTAGATTGTTTTCATATTTTGCACACTAGGAATTGACATTAAATCCCTTCTGTCAACATGGTTCTAATAAAATTTTGACATAGGCGATTTTTGTTATTCGCCGTTAATCGTTTTCTGTATTGTTAAAAATTCCCTTTGCAATATTCAGATTTTTTTTGATAGATCATTCACATGGTCTCTGATCTATTTTTCTGCCAAATTTCTTGAAATTCTAACGACTGGGTCGTTAGCAATCGGCATGTTTCTGCTAAAGCAATCGGTCTCAATTTTTCAAGCAACTGCGCATGCGTTGCATTTAACTGGGTTCTTTCGGCAACAAACAAAAGCTCAAAATTGCTGGGTTCTTTGCATCTTTACCTTTTCTAACATATCTTTGTAATAAAAGACTAAGGCCATCAATACACTGCGTTCAATTATAGAGAAAAATAACACAGATAGTGCGGGTGTTGAGTAAATAAAATGATCGCTCTATTGACGGCATGTTTGTTTTTTGAAATCCTTGTGCACGTGCTGAATTGCATCAGCAAAAGCACGCGCAAAAACTGTGCTTGGCCACCTTAATATGATTCAGTTACAGTTAAATACTACACTGGCGGAGGCCCACCCCCCCTTATTTTAGTTTAAAATAGAAGAAATGACCAAAGGGAGAAAAAAATTCTGAGATAAATTATTAAGTCCCCAGACCCAGAACTGAGTCTGCAAAAGGGAGCCTACACTACAGAGGATCTGTTCTGTGGCACAAGATTCCCTCAGAGATTAGAAAACTGCCTAGTTTAAATGTTTTTAAAACTTCATTTCATGGGAAAGACTTTTCTAATACACCTTGACCCATTGTAACTCTTATTATTCATAATGTAAGTTTTTGTATTTTTAGCATTATAGTCAATAGTTCCTTAGAGTATTTTAGTCTAGTTTTAAACATGATTCCTAGGAAGACCATGTAAAATGATACGATTTCGTGTAGAAATAAAGATTGATGATGATGATGAAGCCAGCAGGGCAAGTAAATGACCCCCCCCCCCCCCTTCCTAGCTCAAGGTCTGCATCTGCCTCTGTGCTGTACCTGTATGTGCAATTTTTGGTAGAACTGTGCTTGTGTACATGTGTGTACCTGTATGTTCCAATAATCAATTATTAACAGATTCATGGGTTTAAAATTTTCAGACAAAAAAGTATGCTGATGTGATAATACCAAGAGGGTCAGATAACACAGGTAATAGTTGATAGAAAATTACATACTGTACTTAAAGAATTCTTTAAGGCAACCCTTTTCTCCTTGATCACAAGAAAGAATATGTCAAACTACATGTAGGTACATGTGTACATATACATGTACATGTACAAACCATGTACAGGTAACTTACTTATGTATGTGCAAGCAATGAATGCTCGAATTGAAGTGATAAGTTCATTTTGATGTAATATACATGTAGATCAATCATGAAAAGAAAAGAAAAGAGATGAATATATGACAAGTGACAGAGTATTTTTGATGAAATAGAAGTAGCTTGTATAGCTGATGAAATATAGTGTAGACAGCAGCATTGTCATGGGTAGTCATTCTCTTTGTTTTGTATTGAATCTTTTTTAGTGGCCATTGGTCTTATTGTGCAACACATAAAGGACATTTTAAATGGAAATAAAAGTGGCAGGATAGATGGCACTGGTGAACCAGGACGTCGACAAAGACACCTTTCTGATTCAAGTATGACAATTTCATCCAGGCCACACTGATGCCGTAGATTTTACTTGGAAGAGATGATCTTTTCCTGATAAATGCTGATAAATTACCTTCTTAATATAGGCTAGTTTTGATATATGAAAATTCCAACATGGCTCTGAGGCTAGGGGACTTAAATAAAACAAAATGAATCACATTGAAGTACAGGGATTAATAATTAATAATGCTCTTGTTTTATTTCCTGAAGCCTTGGGCCAAGTTAGAATTAATTATTATCAAAATTAGCCAATTATTTTGTAATGTATTTTATTTTAGCACAAATATCAGTGTTAAAATTGAAAGCAGAGTGGTTTCCTTTCATGGTTCTTTCAAATGTGAAGCACAATACTGTATATTCATATAGCTGGCAAATGCATCTTGTTTCATGAAAATAATTACTTGATTGTATATATATTAATGCTTAATGCATAGACTCTTAAATAACATATAATTAATTAATGCTGTAATTTGTTTTTTAATATTTTACTTTTTAGCTACTAGGTAGTTGATTTTTTTTCATGTTTTCATTTTTCAGTAAACTTAGAGCATTCATTTAATAACTACTGTAAGCTTGCAAGCTGAAATAGATATCGAGCAGTTTTTCTGATATACTACATGGAAACGCTAACTTAAACAAGAAACAAAGAAGTTGTTTGTTTAGTTTAATTTTTAGTATTGCAGTGCTGTGTCTAACATAAAGTAATAAGACACTGTAGTCGCATTAAAACTAAAATGGCTTACAACTGTAACTGTGCTATCAAATACTTTTTATAAGCAAATGTAACTTAATATGCACAAACGAAAAGCAAGCCTCGTCTTTAGGGTATTGTTAAATAATATGTGCCTCACATTTGCTGTTTTTGTCTGTCTTTGAATGTAGTCATTCACTTCTTCACATCATAGTCCCTGGGTGGTGATGGGCCAGCATAGTAGTTTACAAGACTTTGATCCACTAACTAAGTTCTTTTTGCCATAATTGACAATTAGATTACGAGCTTGAGATTTCTATGAGATGATAAGCGATGAGGCTGAAGGCCAACTATCACCTCATAGAAATTGAGAGTGAATGATCTAATTGTTTTTAATTAGTAGAATTCTTACCAAAATTTTCTTCAGTTAACAGTTTCCGGTATTTCTCGACATATTATTAATTTTTGTGCCATTAAAAGATCGCTCAGATTAAATTGTCATTTAAAATTTAACTTTTTGGGTGGTGCATCAGATTTTTTCAATAATTTCATTTTTTTTTTAAGTTAAGAAACCGTAAATGTCCATTGATTGGTCTTCTCAGGAATTAAATTACCTTTTGCACCAAAACTTTCCTCCAAAACTTTGGAAAAAGAACAAATGTCGTCATTTTGTAGATCACCTTCAGCCACTGCACAAAAATGGCTGATATTCTGCAATGGCTCAGCCAATCAGACTACAGCATTTGCATTAGTATACTAGTAGAATATTGTACTAATTATGAAATAGAAGACTTATAATAATTGCTAAGGTCAAGTTTTCAAAGAATGCGTTTTTACTTCCTTTTTTCAAATCATTTTGTAGCACAGATTCTGTCAAAACATGAGTTTCAGGTGCTACTCAGTAGAGTCTCTAAATTCCAGATTAAGCTCAAGGTTATAATATTATTATACATATAGATTTTGTCGGGCAGGCCTGATAAATCACAGTATCACACACAATGATTCATTGGGATCATTGTGTTTTAATTGTGGACCTCTAGGTCCAAAGCAACAAGGTTTTATTGTTATTTATAGTCTATTACACAGGATTTGATATTTGCTAATAATTTATTCATGCTAGCATAGTAAAATAGTTATTATGCAAGTTCTTTATGGTCAAAGAGAGTCAGTATCTTGTTTATGCTTCAATCTTTAAGATCAGAATACCGAAAGGTTTTTAATAAGTATTATTTCTAGCCATTACTTAGATTACATGTATGATTCAAAACTTTTCCCGTGGTCACTGCATGATGACCCAGATAAAGGTTGCAAAGGGAATTGGCCCCGCATTTTCCAAGACCCTCATTGTTCCCCGAGGCGTGATAATTGAAAGGGAGGGTTGAAAAACAGAAGTGTCCTCTGTTTTAACTTGTATTTTATGTGAATTTTATATTTGTTTTTTTCTGTGGGTAGCGGGAGCGGAAGTAAATGCATTGCATTGTAAAAAGAGTCTCTACATGTATTTGGGTGTTTTCACCAGCCACCAGCACCACTAGAGACATAAATCCATTGGTACTCTGCTTGTACTTTTCATTTGCAAATGATCTTTTCTAGTCTTTTACCATTCTTTACACTTGCGTGTTATTGAAAACGAAATTGAAACGAGATTGGCACCAGTCAATCAAGGAGTTTATAATAATGTAGAGTTTTCCAACAGCTCGTTAGTGCTGTTTGTTTAATCTGTTCTGTTACAGTTATACTTAGTTATAAGCGTGTGTGTTCTTTTCCAGGCGTTTGGGTTCCTAGAGATGACATTCCGTTCAGTGTGACACATATAGGTTTGCATGAGTGTCGTTATAGATGTTCCATCATTTTGTAACTGCAGTTTTATTATGACTAATTTATTGGAACAAAATATTCCTTTTTGTTTGTTTGTTGCGTTATTGCAATGAAGGAATAAACGTTATTGTGTTTTCGTACACTTGTGGTTTATTTTTCCTTTCATGTGCGTGGTCACCATTTCTATTTTATTTCCATTAACCACACAAAAGATAACAAAAAATAACGCAATACACTAGAAATTTTATGATAATTTAAAGACGATAACTTAACAATTTAAAG
The DNA here is from genome assembly GCA_019787425.1 of Platygyra sinensis. Taxonomy (NCBI): domain Eukaryota; kingdom Metazoa; phylum Cnidaria; class Anthozoa; order Scleractinia; family Merulinidae; genus Platygyra; species Platygyra sinensis. Next base: position 14,506 of record JAHPZR010034244.1, read on the forward strand.
GTGGTAATGGTAAGAAAGCCTATATAGAAGCCGGAGGCTTATGAACTATAGGCTTCCTAGGCCTGACAATATAGGGTACATCAAACAAATTATCGGGACAGCATGAAATATAAAAATGTATTATCTTAAAAATAAAAAAAGGAAAGGAGAGAAAGAAAAAGTAAGTAGCTCAACAAAGAGTATATTTGACTAAGAAAGAAGTCTTTTGCCAAACAAGCAAATTCTTTCGCTGTTTTGAATTTCAGGGCTTAACGAGTTGGAAAACTTAGGTCCTTGAAACCGAATAGAGAAGTTTCGAATATTAGTTCAACAGGGAGGTATGTAATAAAGGTTGCAATTTCTAGTATAATGCGAATGTAACTGGCTTGCAAGAGTAAACATATTACGAAAATAATTAGGAAGTAAACCTCTTTTAAATAGATACATAAATTTAGCTATCTGGTAGAAACCACCTCTTAGAGGCTTCAGAATGCGAATTGCCATCCTGAAAGAGTAATAAATTTCGCTGGGCAAAAATAGAAATTTTCATCAGGAGGCTTTCTCGAGTTTTCTCAGGAAAGTCCGTACAAATTGGGTGAGATAATTTGCCTTATCTCTCGTTTAGCGGCAAAATTTATTAGACCAGATTTCTTTTAACCCAGAGGCAGAAAACTTGCAAAATAGGGACAACAACAACAAAAAAACACCTAGAAATTGCCTTTACTACCTGAACACCTACTTTTTCGTTTTAAAATTCTCATCAGGTTCTTTTTACTGTTACGGCTCCGAAACCTTTCACAGAAGAAAATTGAAGAATACGACAAAGCCACAGTGACAAACTACACGAGTTTGTTTGGGCAGAAATTATTCCGGTACGGTAATGCAAGACCAAACAAAAACAATAGTATGGATGATTGTATAACAGTACTTCGTCTTTCCTTGTCACCATTTTTTCAGGTTTAACCCATTAACTTAGTTTCAGGCTTTATATGGGCCAAACTAGCTCCAATATCTCCTCAAAAAGGCATTTCCAACATGATGGCATGCCTTTCTTTCCACTAACGTTTTGTTTTACGACTTTTTGCTCGGGCATGGCAGAAATCAAAATATGTATTTATTATTTTTTTGCCTTTCCTTTTTCTCCTTTTCTTATCTTTTTGCTGCAGTGATTGACCTTCTACTGGGCTTGCTTCCCGTTCAAAACTTCCGAATAAGCATCCTCGAGAAGGGCATTTTTTTCCATGGAGTAACCACGTGTATCGGCAAGAAATTTGCTCTGAGTTCTTCACTCGGATTTCTGAGCATTTTCGTGCATATTTCAGGCTCCATTGAGCCGTTCACTCTGATCTGGTTATCATTAAAAAGATCTTTTCCTCCTGCAGAAGTTGAGTATAGATGATGCCAATTTTGGTCAAAGGTGATGACGTCAGAAGTGGAACAAAGCTTAAAGCTCGTCGCGGGGGGCACGGGAGTCAATGGGTTAAACGAAAATTTACAAAAGAATACGAAAACCAGCTTTAAAATTGAATGGAATCGAACGTGATGTGCGCGCTCAAGGAGACATGCATGGTCAAAGAAGCTTAAAGGAAGACATGCTTTGTCTTTGGGAAGATAGGTCTCTGGGAGAAGATTCTCGTATTTGTGACACAGCTTATTTCTACGGGTTAAGCCTCAGTACCGTCCTCATAAACCGGTCACGAAAACAAAGCTTTTCGAAAACGCTCTTCGAACAGGAGGAATTAGAATACGCCGGCGTTTCGTTTTCTTGTGCAC